>JAESVK010025077.1:0-10312 GCA_017140935.1 Hamamelis virginiana | reverse complement strand
AGTATAGTGTGAGCCATCTAAAAAGGAAAAAATATTACTTGTCACTAAAGTGGGAGCCATCAAGAATGTCAATTTGTAAAGCATATGCTTATTTGTTACTATCCTAAAGATATAATTTGACACATTCCATTAATCTTGAGCATTGAGCGTACTAGACTACTAGTCAAGGAAGGTTCACTAGGATCACTAATGACTGTATATGGGTTTATTGCTTGCTACTCAAAAAAAAGAAAAAAAAAAAAAAAAAAAAAAAAAGAAGGAAAAGGTAAAAGAACAAAAGATAAAAATTTGATTTTTATGTTTTTTGCACTTGTTTTGGTTTTCAGAATGACAAGTTCTTCAATAAAACATCAAATGGTTGTATTAGGTTTTTAGTGGGAGGCTTTTGTTTATTGAGTTTTCAACAAATGAAAAATCTATTGTCTGTTTACTTCATGAAAATTTTTGCAATTTTCATTTTCAGTTTCAATAAAAATAAAAAACAATCTAAAAAACGCATTTACTTGTAAAATATGAAAACTATTTTCAAGAAAATGAATTCAGTTTTTAAGAAAATGTGAAAACATAAAAAAAAAAAACGTTTTTTGTATTTTCACGAAAACTAAAAACAATGATTATATCGTGGCAATACTTATATATATAGACCAACTAGAAAACCAAAAAATAAAAATAATAAAACATATAGAAATAATATATAGTTTTAGTAAATGTATTTATACTATTTTTAGATTTTGAAAACAGTTTTAATTTTTACAAAGTAAACACATTTTCTAAAATTTGAAAACTGAAAATGAAAACAATTTTTAAAAAATTTTCACAAAAAATAAAAATTGTAAAAATTTTCACAAAGTAAATGGGCCGATTCAACAGGTTGATGTATTTTATTTTCCTACCTTGTCTAGTCAAGCAAACAAAGCATAATAAAAGAAGAAGAGTTTGACACGGAAGATAGAGAAGACAATGAAACAAGTTGACAAAGCAAAACAAAACAAAAGAGAAAAGCATTTGCCTCATCTGTTTATGTGACACTTCTGAGAATATACTCTCATTCTCACTATATTTTCAACAGCCTCTAACACATCCCACTATGCCTTAAGTGTGCCATATCTGACCCTACTAACCTTTTTTCTTCCAGCTTTCACAGTAAGAGAAGCAACTCTAATCTAACATTTTAGTATATTTTACAAAATTATCCAAAAGAAGAGGCTACCTACGTGTTCCTGTATTAAGGAGTTATCTTGTCAGTTTCCTCCTCCCATCAATTCTAATTTGTTATCTTCTTGAGGAGCACCCACTTCCACAGAAATACAGAGAGAGATGGGTAGAATGTAGACATGAATTTGGTGACGCGTGGTAGAGAGGACGTGTGTTATCCACAAGCCTTGATCGTAGTGTGTGTCCTTTACCTCAAGTGGTCTTCGAGATCAAGACATTCCATCAGTGTCACAATTTGGCCTTTCAATTCAATGCAAAGACATAATATCCAAGTAAGTGCGACATCATGTGGTCATGAACGCGTGGTGTCCGCAAGCCCCATTGTGCCATTTATCTTCAAAAGCAGTAGTCTCAACATCACAGAACAAAGATGCACACACTCGCAAAGTAATTGACAATGAGCCACACTGTCCCTATGTGAAACTAAAGGTCCCACCGCTCGCAGCCCCATCTAGTGTCTGACAAATGATAAGTCGAATTCATCCTCCTTCCACTCTAAGGTGGTAATGGGTAGATTCCTTGCGTAACTGATTAACGGTCCACCTGTCGTTGATGAGAAAACTTTCTTTTTTTTTTCCTTTCTTTCCTTTCTGATGGGTACCCAAGGGCCACTCTTGGTATCTGCATAATCCACCCAGGTCATTAGCAACCATGAATTTTGAGCAAAGAGGCAAGACCACAACCAATTGTGTAAGGAAAATACCTCACCTTTACATCTTTTAGGAGGCATAATGATGCTTTAATGGTCATGTACAACACATTGCCAAGGGTACCATTTACTTTCTTAATAAAGCAATCCAAGTGGTTTAACAGAAATTAAGATGGTGGGTTCCCATAAATACTGTGAGACCATTTGCAACTGGACTTAATTTATGATGAAATACAAGTAATAGTGGCCCTGCTTGCTATCACCTTTTTTCCTTCCCCTCCACACCTAGAAACATTGGATTAACAGAACAAGAGAAAAAAAAATTAACTAAAGAAGGCATGCCCTATGGACAATGGAAATGCAAAGGATTGAGTAACAATCCAGCTGATAGGCACTGATCATATTTCCTATGGTAGGTTGTATTAAGAAGTGATTCAGGTGACAATTCACAAGTGCCTTGATTGGCTGGGCTAAAATGGCTATGTACTCATTTTGGACTCACATGTGGTATGGTTTCTTTCTACTCCTGTACTAGTAGGTACCTGAGCCCTAGATTTTGTCCTCAATTTAAAAAGGATAAAAGCACATCACTCTTTCCTTTTCTTTTCTTTTTTCACAGAAAAAGATACAAATCCTAACCAAAAACCAACAGAAACACATACAAATCTAATTCATAAGAATTGCAGGAAAGAAAAAGGATCAATAGGTTTAAGCCATTTGGACATCATGATATTAGCATAAAAAGATACCTAAGCAATCAACTCATTGAGGGGGAACAAGTAACAGGAAATGGGAACAAGCAACCACTCTTTCAGTAACCCGTTACTATAAGAATAGTGATCAACAATTATTAATGAGAGAGTATTTGTCAGTACATTTGAAATAAAACCAATAGCAATATAGCATTGAACCCTGCTGAACTTGAGTTGCATAGAAACTGAACTGGGCAACTCGCTCAGGGAACTGAAACAGAGCCTGAACAGTTGAGAAGTAAAGACCTGTCAAAGGTAGCATAATTAGAGGATTTTGGAAAGGAGGAAATGACTCTACTGGAAGAAACATACCTAAGGGTTACATGATAACAGTTCATTAGTGGAACTTAATAATTATGCGCAGAAGGATGTTTAGAGGACTTCCCCACACCAACTGGCAATATAAAACCGAGGTGATGTGGCTTTGGAAGTTGATCCATAGTGCAGAAAGGCTAAAACATGCAGTAAGTGGAGTGTGCAAAAAATATCTGGAAGCAAGCACCACAAGCTGCCTATTTAAATAAACAATAAAACCAACAAAGGGGGGAAATCTTAAAAAGATTAGGAAAATATTAATAAAGGGCAACAGAAAATGAGTCCGTATAGTCAGTGTCCAATCTGGCAGTAACGAGTATTAGATCACACATATGCTGTGTTCATCTAATTCAATGAAGTAGGAAGAAAAAACCTCTACTCCTCAACATTGAGTACACACAGTGATCAAGTGTGAATTTTGAAGGCCTTAAAACATGTTCCATTCCATCACAGAGAATTAACAATAAGAAGCATACGCCTAATGTTAAAGACAGGAGTAAATAAAAAGCACTTCCTCACCCCCTCCCCTTCCCTCCCCTTTCCTTTTTCTTCCTTCCCTTTTTTCCCTGTTATTTTATACCGTGTTTAAGGCTCAAGTTTACAATCCAGCATGTTTTACTTGAACCATTCTGCATTAGAAACACATTGATATGGTGGAATGAGAAGAAGCACTAATCAATGCTGCAAAGAGATATGGCTTAAAAGAAGAACTCAAGCTAAACTGATTGTAAAAGCTACGTATAGTTGTAATCTGATCCAATTCTGACCCAATCCAATTGAAACTAATTCTTCAACAATCTCTGGTTTTACTTTTTCATACTTTCACAGTTTATCCCTATTCTCCATATAATTTTCTTATTTATAATTTATTAGCTGTATTATAACCAATATACTTATACGTTAAGCTACTTGTAAGATTTTGCTTTCCAAATGTGACAGTGATACATATGACCTCCAAGTCTCCAACCTGGCTAGAAGGAAAATTACCATTTTATAAGATGGCATGCTCAACGCAACTTTTACAGTAATATTAAAGGTAACAGGGCATATAATATGTGTCTAACTCACCTCGGGCATGTGGACAACTCATTAGGCGTACGTCCATGGGGAGTTCTGCCTAAAATTTTATGCATCAAGGCATTTTTGCTTTGTGCCACCCTGGGCTGAGCCCAAAAAAAAGCCTTAAAAAACATAGGCTTGCACTAATCCCCAAAATAACTTTTATCAGATTTGTACTTTCAATTAAAATAACATTACAATTGTTTTCAGCTCCAATATCTAGCTTAAATATCCCATATATCCACAAATGACAAATGTAACCATATATGACCACACTTTGACCAAAATTATATATAACTATGTTCACCTTACAAGACATCACAGATGAAAAATCATAGTCATTAATAATGTGTGCGTGATCATCTTGTCTAATCATGTAAGTATGATCAATGGAGACAATTGTCGTGGATGAAAATTCAGTGGTGATGTCCTTTAAGTGAAAATTTTATACACATATATAGCTAGAATGAATTTGTGCATGAAATATAAATCAACTCAAGGAACTCTTCAAGAGATTTCCAACCAAACTAAAAAGGACTATTTCCGATATTTAAAAGTCAAAGGTGAAAGGTATCATTGATTGACAGGGCAAATGAATCCAAAAAGGTCGATTTTAAAGAACTCTTCAACAAATTTCCAATGAAGACAAATGCATCGAATTTCCAATATTCAAAAAGCCTAATGAGAAACGTATCATGGATTGACGAAGCATTCGATATGCTAAATTGCTAATGAACTCAATGAAGAACAAACTGATCGATCAATTGACCCTTCAGTTTCAATTGACAGATCAGTCCTTTTCTTCTAGAAAGATGTTTTCCAAATGCAATTTCTTTATTTTCGTTATTTCCACATGACAATTTGAGCTGATTTAGGCTCCGTTTGCATTAGACTTGTCTAAAATCACTTTTAGGGAGCAAAACAACTCTCAAAATTTTCAAATTAGAAGTGATTGTTGCAAAAGCTACAGGGCCTCGCTTTGGTCAACCATCCTACATCCCTCAAGTCTTCTAGAAGCGATTATCACCCAAAAGTGATTTTAGGCAAAGCTATTCCAAACCGTGCCTAACCCCCTTAAGGTAGCTTGTAGCCATCCAAAATTCATTCATAACTCGTAATAAAGGGTTTTCTTTATCATTCTCTCACAATATCTAAATTCTAGAGCATTCAAAATCCTAAAAGTTCCAAGTTTCCAGTTTAAAACAAATGACAATAGATATAGCCTAAATGTATAAAAATGGTTGAAACCCAAACAAACGAAAGCAAATATGAAAGCAAACAAAACAGTACCTCTGAGAATGTGAATCCCATGACCCAATCATCATCCTCCTTCTCTTACCCTTCCTTGCGCAGACATGATTTAGGTTTTGAGCAATTAGCAGACGGAGACATGCCCAAATGAGATCAGGCGAGTGTTCAATTTTTGACTGGTTCAAATCAGGAACAATCATAGAAACAGTAAAGACTTGTGTAATTTCTTCCCTAATTTGCACGCCAAAGAACAAACTGGCTGAGGTCCCCAACTCCCCGACGTTGATTGATATAGGCATATAGCAGACGCAGGAGGAGAACACAGACCCATAACCCATTCAAGTTTCATGCAATGACAATACTTGAAATGTGTCCAAGCTTGGCACCAGATTTACACTCCAACCTTTAATTGTAACAAATTAGTATTCATGCACCTGAATAATTAATAAAATTGAAGTTATCAAGTTATCATTTGTCGAGTCAACTCTTTAATTTTTTTCTCCCCCCACATTAATAGATTTATTCACAAAATTATATGTTAAATACATCGGAATAATTTTTTAATTTAATACACATAAGTGATTAGCTGTCAGTGGGGATGGAGTAATAAATGGGTCAATTCTCATTCATGAGAAATGGAATCCAGAATCTCATCCCCTTAAAGGGAGAGACATAAATCACTAAGTAAATGCTCATGTTTGATATAATCCTATTTTTATAGGATATCTAATTAGGCCTTAAAAAATAAGAAGAATATATTATTAGTTACTCCCACCGTCCCATAAAAATAGGCATCTTCTAAAAAAACACGCATATTAATAAAACTCATTAATCTTTTTTAACTTTTATTTTCAAAACTATCATTTTTCTACAATTGCATTTGTTGTCATATAAGGACATTCCTGGAATAATAAAAGGTAATATGGAAAAGTTAAAAGAAATATGATTTGACTTTTCAAAATATTAATAAAACTCATTAATCTTTTGTGACTTTTGGTGTATCGATCAAGATTAAGATTTGAGTCATAGAAAGGGCTATCAAAAAGCAGAGTATGAGCCATCTAAAAGGAAAAAAAAATTACTTATTTACTTGTCACTAAAGTGGGAGACATCAAGAATGTCAATTTGTAAAAGCATATGCTTATTTATTACTTTCCTAAAGATATAATTCGACACATTCCATTAATCTTGAGCATTGAGCGTACTAGACTACTAGTCAAGGAAGGTTCACTAGGAACACTAATGACTGTATATGGGTTTATTGCTTGCTACTCAAAAAAAAGAAAAAAAAAAAAAAAAGAAGGAAAATGTAAAAGAACCAAAGATAAAAATTTGATTTTTATGTTTTTTGCACTTGTTTTGGTTTTCAGAATGACAAGTTCTTCAATAAAACATCAAATGGTTGTATTAGGTTTTTAGTGGGAGGCTTTTGTTTATTGAGTTTTCAACAAATGAAAAATCTAGTGCCTGTTTACTTGGTGAAAATTTTGCAATTTTCATTTTCATTTTCAATAAAAATAGAAAACGGCCTAAAAAACATGTTTACTTGTAAAAAATGAAAACTATTTTCAAGAAAATGAATTCAGTTTTTAAGAAAATGTGAAAACATAAAAAAAAAACGTTTTTTGTATTTTCATGAAAACTGAAAACAATGATTATATCGTGCCAATGCTTATATATATATATATATAGACCAACTAGAAAATCAAAAAATAAAAATAATAAAACATATAGAAATAATATATAGTTTCAGTAAATGTATTTATACTATTTTTAGATTTTGAAAACAGTTCTAATTTTTACAAAGTAAACACATTTTCTAAATTTTGAAAACTGAAAATGAAAACTATTTAAAAAAAAAAAATTTGGCATTTTTACGTGTGCGTGAAAATGTGTGCGTGATCATAGTCATTGATAATGTGTGTGTGATCATCTTGTCTAATCATGTAAGTATTATCAATGGATACAATTGTCGTGGATGAAAATTCAGTGGTGATGTCCTTCGAGTGAAAATTTTATACACACATATATAGCTAGAATGAATTTGTGCATGAAATATAAATCAACTCAAGGAACTCTTCAAGAGATTTCCAACCAAACTAAAAAGGACTATTTTCAATATTTAAAAGTCGAAGGTGAAAGGTATCATTGATTGACAGGGCAAATGAATCCAAAAAGGTCGATTTTAAAGAACTCTTCAACAAATTTCCAATGAAGACAAATGCATCAAATTTCCAATATTCAAAAGGCCTAATGAGAAAGGTATCATGGATTGACGAAGCATTCGACATGCTAAATTGCTAATGAACTCAATGAAGAACAAACTGATCGATCCATTTCTTCTAGAAAGATGTTTTCCAAATACAATTTCTTTGTTTTCGTTATTTCCACATGAAAATTTGAGCTGATTTAGGCCCCGTTTGCATTAGACTTGTCTAAAATCACTTTTAGAGAGCAAACCAACTCTCAAAATTTTCATACTAGAAGTGATTGTTGCAAAAGCTACAGGGCCTCGCTTTGGTCAACCATCCTACATCCCACAAGTCTTCTAGAAGTGATTATCACCCAAAAGTGATTTGAGACAAAGCTATTCTAAACCGTGCCTAACCCCCTTAAGGTAGCTTGTAGCCATCCAAAATTCATTCATAACTCGTTATAAAGGGTTTTCTTTTATCATTCTCTCACAATATCTAAATTCTAGAGCATTCAAAATCCTGAAAGTTCCAAGTTTCCAGTTTAAAACAAATGACAATAGATATAGCCTAAATGTATAAAAATGGTTGAAACCCAGACAAACGAAATCAAATATGAAAGCAAACAAAACGGTACCTCTGAGAATGTGAATCTCATGACCCAATCATCATCCTCCTTCTCTTACCCTTCGTTACGCAGAAATGATTTAGGTTTTGAGCAATTAGCAGACGGAGACATGCCCAAATGAGATCAGGCGAGTATTCAATTTTTGACTGGTTCAAATCAGGAAAAATCATAGAAACAGTAAAGACTTGTGTAATTTCTTCCCTAATTTGCACGCCAAAGAACAAACTGGCTGAGGTCCCCAACTCCCCGACGTTGATTGATATAGGCATCTAGCAGACGCAGGAGAAGAACACAGACCCATAACCCATTCAAGTCTCATGCAATGACAATTCTCGAAATGTGTCCAAGCTTGGCACCAGATTTACACTCCAACCTTTAATTTTAACAAATTAGTATTAATACACATGAATAATTAATAAAATTGAAGTTATCATGTTATCATTTGTCTAGTCAACTCTTTAATTTTTTTCTCTCCCCACATTAATAGATTTATTCACAAAATTATATGTTAAATACATCGGAATAAATTTTTTTTATTTAATACGCATTAGTGATTAGGTGTTATTGGGGATGGAGTAATAAATGGGTGAATTCTCACACATGAGAAATGAAATCCATAATCTCAGGGGAGAGACATAAATCACTAAGTAAATGCTCATGTTTGATATAATCATATTTTTATAGGATATCTAATTAGGCCTTAAAAAAGAATAAGAATATATTATTAATTATCTCTTACCCTCTTAAAAGATAAACGACAAAGTTTAGAAACTTGTCTCGGCTAGCTGTAAAATTTAAGAGTGAGGGACCTAATCTTATAGGTCATTGTATGTAAGCTTCAAGGCAAACTAAGGATCCGTTTGGGTTAGCTTCAACTCTGCCTTTAAAGTAGAAACAAAAGTTTAGAAAAGTAGAAGCATAATTTAATTGTGTTTAAAAATTGGGACACATTGGAAATTTATTTTAGTGGGATGAAGTAACAAAAACAAGGTTGACATTTGTAATTTTCATTAAAGAAAATCTACTTATGCTTTTCTTAAAAGCATATGGTTAGGTGATTCATCCAAAAAACAACCAATATCTTTATTTTTATCCAATCAAGTTCAACTTGTAATTTTAGGTGCCAAAAGTAACTTTAGTGCTTATACTTTTCTATCCAAACAAGCACTAAGTTATTAGAAGTTAATTGAGGTCGGTTTAATAAATAATTCATTGAAGCTTGCTAAGTTTTTCTAAAATTTTATTTTTGAATTTGTTAACATGTGTCCTTAAATTTAAATAAAATACTACTTGATTTCAATAAATCTATCAACACTTTAACTAATTAAACTACTTGAATTTGATTCGAGATCAATACAATAAAACATTGGTTTTAACTATTTCGTAAATAATCCATCTAACCATAAACATTATTATTTTTCAGCTCATTTAATCAAACCAACTATTTGAGTAGTATATTAAACTCGATTATAACATTTTTTTTTCCAAACAACGATGTGTTTGAGCTGTTGGAGTTTGACAAATTCCTGTTTTCTATATGGAGTTACCATTTGAGGGGATCATATAATGTCCGTATTATAAGTTCTGATTAGTATTTACCTAAAAGAATTTGACTGATTTTAAATACGGTGGGCAAGACCAACTCAGTTGGTTAATTCGATTATAACACCAAGCACGAATTTTAATGAAAAAATTAGGGAAGGAATTGCAAGATTTTCCAACGGGGAATGGTAGACGAAACGACCTCGTCTAAAACACGTAACATTCAAACTTTTCGTCTCACATGTCACAAAGGACAAAAGAGCACGGCAAGGTGTCATATTTTCTTGCATTCGCAGAGAGTATAATAAAGGTCTGTACACACTGAAGCTGCCTTATGATGAAGGTAATCCAGTAATTTGATCAATCTTGGCCACAGTTTTACCAAAATATCCTTATATCTACTCGCGTCGACGCTAAGCACTCGAGTGAAGGCAGTGTGAAAAGGGCAAAAGGGAGGACAGATTTATGGCAACCTGGACCGAATACTCCACAAGAAAAGTTGGCCATATCAGTCAAGCCATGAGCCCGACACACGCCCGTATACATGGAGTAATCCAGGCCTTCCACGTTTCACTTCATTCAATGGTCCAAATTAACCCAAATGCCACTGCAAAACTCTACACAGTCCCTCAGTCTCTCTATATATAGTTACTGCTCGTCTCCACACCTCTTCATCTTTCATCAATCGTCTCTTTCTCTGTTAATTCAC
>JAESVK010025071.1:0-12594 GCA_017140935.1 Hamamelis virginiana | reverse complement strand
AAGATTCTTATTTTGATTTGATTCTTTCTATTTTTGAATTGTTTAATATTGGGAAAGATTACAACCCTAATTAGGGTTAATGGAAACCTTAACATGATAGGATTAGGTAAGGTTTGAGAAACCCTAACTAGCTCACTCTCTCTCTCTCTCACTATAGTGGACGGCCACTAAGGTTTTGGAAACTCTAATGGCCTTTGTTCATTGCTTGGTTTAATGCCTAATGTTATTCACTTGACTTATAAATTGTTTATGATGATTTCAAAATTATTTTTGTTGTTTTTGAAAATCAAAAGTGAAGAACAAGTAGGTTGCAACAAGCTAATTTTGAAAAACCCCATTCTTGGTGTTCTTGAGAGAATGAGTAATACATGTGATGTATTCATATTTTAATTTGATTAAAATGCTTTAGGGATGTTTTATAATGATATATTAACATGTTAAAAGAGTTTTAGAGTGATTGTATATTATTTGGAATTATTTAAAATTGTTTTAAATATCAAAACAGTGTGCTGTATTTTTTTTTTTTGGATAATTAAGAATTTATTGATCCAAGAAAGGGCAAAGCCCTAAAGAATACAGAAAGGAACCAAAGGCCACAAAAACCTAAGGAAAAACGGACAAAACCTCCCCTAAAACATTGACAAAAAACCTGATTGACCTGCTAAAAAACAAGTAGAACAGGCTAAGAAGAACAACCAAAGCAAAGCCCACAGCCTGGGCACAAGCAAAGCACACGCCCACAGCCCGGGCACAAGCAACCACCAAAAAGGGAAAACCAAAGACACTATACTCTCAAAACCTTGAGGATATGTAAAGGAAAAGCCCATCTATCACACATGTCCCTGTTAGCAGGGTTATCAACGACATTCAGAAAGCTTGAAATTTTAAGCCTAACATCATTACATATAAGAAAAAAGATAGATTCAGCACTAATGTAGGTATTCTCATGAATTATGGCATTACGTTGTCTCCAAAGATGATAAATGGTGGAAGCCCAAGCAATCCTCTTGGTAATGGAACAGAAAGAGGAGCCCTTAATCCCAACAATCCAAAGGAACTCATTCTCCGAACACCTTGGAAATCTGGACTGACCACATAGCTTGAGAACTCTCTGCCAAACTCCAGCAGTGAAAAGGCAGTTAAAAAACAAATGGTTCCTGTCCTCAACATTAGCACGACAGAACACACAAGAGATAGAATGGATAAGGCCCCAATTGTGAAGCTTGTCTTGGGTAGTCAACTTGTCAAGAATAACAAGCCATGCAATAAAAGAATGTCTACTAATAGCTTGAGAAAACCACACCACAGAATGCCAAGCCACAACAGGCTTACGGGGTCTGAGAGAGTTCCAGGCAGAACTCACAGAAAAAACTCCCATAGGAGACAAAGACCAAGAGATTGCATCATCCCTAAGGGTGTCAAGAGCGGGGTAATCAGCACAGCTATTCTTAATCGCAATGAGATCAGCTGAATTGGCAACAGGCCAGTTCCAAGCAACTCCATCAACAACAGATGCCACAAAAGCATTCAACGGAATGGCAGAATCATAAATTATCCTCTCACCATAAGATGAAAGAAGGGGACCAACAGGGTTCCAGAAATCGTGCCATAGAAAAGTACCAACACCATTAAACACTCTATGCCTGATAAAAGGTCTCACCTTATCCCTCAACTGAAGTATTTTCCGCCAGCTCCAAGAGCAATTCGAGGGAATTTTAGCGCACCAGATACTACAATGCTTTAAAAGAAACTCATGCACCCAAGCCACCCAAATAGAGTGTGCTGTATTTTCTGGGCAGCAACTATGTATGTTTTGTAAATTCTATGAAAAATATTTTTATTGATTTACAAAGCATGCCACCTATTTACTTCATTAATATAAGGTCTTAGTTAAGTTTAGGAAGTTTTCCCATGACTTAATATGACCTATGTTAGCCACGATAAGGTTTTTGTGATTAAGAGTCAAATCTTGAAATTCTGACTCTATGTCACAAAATGCCTCAAAGTGATACCATATGATGGAATCACGACTTGAGACCCCTGCCATTTGAAAAATGACTGAATCTCCTTGTGAAATAGAGTATTCTCACATTTTAAAAGTTAGTTATAATATAGGAAAGATTAGTCCAAAAACAGTAGCTGAATTCTAAGTTTTTGTTGAAAAACAGATATTGTTTCTTTCTTAGAATATTTTGTATTGAGTTATTATTTAATTCCACCATTGTATGTTAATAGTGATTAATCTACTAAGCATATTAAAGTGTTAAATGCATGGTAGGAACTATGAGAATGATTTGTCAAATTAAATTATATATTTAAAACCCTAATGGTTAGGTGTTTTACTTATTTTTGAAAGAAACTTGTTTTTGTTATATGAGATTGTAGACATCCATTTTTGACCATGAGTAGGGTCATTAATGGTTGCCTGTGATTTGAAATAAGTTAGGGTGTTAAAACCCTAGGTTACCAGTTTTACCCTTGTGAGTAGTTAGTTAGAGGTCATTATCACATGTAGGTTTTTAGGTTAGATCGAGTCGGTTCTTTTTGCATTTAGTTTTCAGAGAGTCTAGGAGCATCCATGTTAAATTTCATGGCATTCTGAGCAAAGCTTGATAAAAAATAAGGCCTTTTGTGACTTGAAGGACAGTACTGTCCTTTGAATCACTAAAGCTCTGTATAACTGTTGATCTTGTCTCGAATTGTCCCGAGACTTTGGCATGGATATTTAGGATGTGTTCAGTATCTAAGTTGATTAGTGGCAAGGTCTGTTGAGTCTCTTGGCTCATGATTGGCTCTTAAAGCCCAAAAGGCCATTTCAAACCCAGATTAGGGTTTCGACCGGAAATGACTGGGATTCGATCTTTTTATCAAACCAAAGCCTTCAAAAGCTTCAAAACACTTTCTTAAAATGTTTTAAAACTTGTTTCGAGAAGAAGAAATGATTTTGAAAGCAACTGGTTAGTAGATTTCAAAACCCAATTTGGGCCCGGCAAGCCCTAAACAGCTAATCGGTTGACTTTTCCTCAAAACTTTGACCTCGGTCAATGTATTTTCACTTCAAACACTTCTTAAAACATGGAAAATCGAATCACGATCGTTTCGGCGCTTGAATCGTTGAATTTGGACTTAAAACGGGTCCGAAAAGCCCAATTTTGCCTATTTTCAGTGTTTTTTCTCAGTCAGGACTCTTCTAGTACTTGGACTCTTCTAGTACTTGCCATGTGTCCAATTAAGCCTTGGGGACTTTGGGATGGACTCTAACACCTTGGAAGGCTGGTTTAGAGCCCTTAGATCATTCCTAAGGGATTCAAACTCAACCATTGATCAATTTCAGGCTTCCCTATAAATAGAGAGCCCTGAAATCAGTTTTAACACACACAATTAATTAGCATTAGAGAGCTAGCTTGGAGTGTAGAGGCTTGAGCATTACACAAGCTTCCCCCATAGCACTCTTAGCTATACTTTTGAAGTCCTTGGAGTTTGAAGAGAAGGCTTGGAGCAAGAGGGAAGGAAGCAAAAAAGGTTAGTGGAGTTGTAAAGTTTAAAGTTTTTGCATTCTTCTTCTTCTTCTTCTTCTTTTTCTTCTTCTTCTTCTTCTTCTTCTTCTTCTTCTCCTCTTCTGTGTCCATGTTGTGTTAGGGATGAGTGTTTAGGTTGTGTTTTCATATTTCTTTAGTATGCATGATAGGTTAGTGTATTTATTAGTATGCATGATAGGTTAGTTTATTTATTAGTATGCATAATAGGGATTAGTTTTAGGATTTGTTATATAAGAATGCATGATTAGGATAAAAGTTTTAGTATATCGTTTCTTCTATGATTATGGATTAGGTGTTTTATATGTTAGTTTGCATGATAGGAATTGTTTTATAGGAATGCATGTTTAAGTCTCTTATGTTAGTATTCATATTAGGATGTTAGTTTCTTTGAGTTTAGCATTAACATTGTTCTTATTATAATTATTTTCATCACTTGGAATGATTTGATTGATATATGAATTGTGTTTGAGGGAGCATGCAAAGGTTAGTCCATTCCCTTGTGATTAAATGAATTATGAGAAATATGGTTATGATGCTATGCTTTGATGATAGTTTTAATGTGCATACTAGGTTGCATTTAGTGCATTGTTTACCCTCTTTTATTCATTATTTTGAGATTTCAATCTATATTTAAAATCAGTTTTAAATCTATCCAAGGTCTAAAAGTGGCTTTAAGTGGATTAAAACTCAATTTTTAGGTCCAAATTAACATAGAAACATGCCTAGGTTCACATAGACAACTTAGATTGCATTTAGGACATTTTTCATGCATTGTTTGCATTCTTTATTGCATTTTTTTATGCATTTTCCAGAAATTCCAGCATGCATTATTTAGTATTTTAGGTACTTAGATTGACTTAGAATTAGCTAGAAACCCTAGGATTAGGGGGGTCACTTGACCCTACTTAGGATTCCCCTTTGTCGTAAGAATCGCATTAAAACTAGGATTCTAGTGAGTTTAGGATCCTATTTTCGAGAGGACTTTCAAAACTAGTGTTTTACTAAAATAAATCCACCATTAAATGAATCCCAATGAAATTGGAACTCTTGAAATTAACTTGGAATGAAATTCCACCTTTTGAAATGATTTGACTCGGGATAGAATTCCCATTTTGAAAAGAGTTGTGATTGGATAAAGGAATTATAAGTTCATTGGGAATCTACTAATTGGTGAATTATTTTCTAAAATAGAATTTCAAACTAATAAAAACTCTCGAAGATAGAGTCCTGGATGAGATAGAATGCTAATGATAGTGTAGTTCATTACAATAGGAGAATCCTAGGTAATCGAACTATGTGGACTTTGATCTTTATCAAGCAATTGGTAAGGTACGTAGGCAGTCAATAGGGCGCAAGTCCAATCTTAGGTTAACTCTTGTCTCCTAAGATCATTAGGTTTCTTTTATTCTTTTATACTATCTATTGTTATTATTATATATTATTATTCATATTTTGTGGTTGATTAGATAAATAGCATTGTTGTGATAAGATTTTGATAAAGCTCAAACTTAATTAGGAGACCTTTAATTAGGGCGAGGTGGGTGCCTACATGGAGTTCCTTAGAACCTTCCCACTTCGTAACCTAGCCCCCGAATTCAACTTTGATTCAAAGACCATGCTTTTCCAAAATATGGGGTCAATGTTTTATTGAAAATAAAACTCTTTTTTATGGTTTCCTTGTTCCCTAAAAATAAGGTGGCGACTCCCAGTTTTTTTTACAAACTCTCATCCTTTTTCAAAAACCCAATCCTGAGTGGACAATAGAGAAGGATAAACGTGGATAATAGAGAAGGATAAATCGAGACGGATAATGAATAATCCACAATCCACTCAAACCTCAAAGTGAACGAAAGGCCTCTCGATCCCTTGGGATATTTAGGTTGGCTGGTTCACAGATTGGCGACCCTGCTGGGGATGTCGAGGGTTGAACTCCAATTAATTATTTTTGGGCTTTTCAATCTCTTAATTAATAAAATCAACCACTTGCATTTGTACGACTATGTGACTTAAATTCTGCAGTGTGTGCGCATTGACTCTGCATGTTTAGGACGTTGTATGCTAAAGCCAAAGATGAGCCTAGCCCTGGGCCAGTCTCTTTGATTCTTGGGTTCCATGTATGCGAAAGCCATCACTCTTCTTGCCAAGTACCCTAGGGTATATCAAACGGACCAATCACGTACTGTTGGACCCACGCGTCATTCCTGATGTCACATGTGGTTAGGTATATCGATTGGACCGAGCGAGTAAGGGACACTCAGCCTACCCTTTGCATTAGTCCATATAGACCGTCTCTAGGATACATACCCTATATCGCCTGATCACACACTATTGTAATATTATGCTGCCGGATTTTCCCACCGGTTTTGTATTGAGCCTTGACTGTGAAGTGTGTAGAACCATTATGACCTGGATTTGTAGGACTAGACCTTTATGAAATGCCCTAAACTCTTAAGGGATGTGTCTTCAAAGAGTCAAGGTACCTAATAAAGACTAGTACCCTATAGATTCATGAGCTTAGGCTTGTGGTAGTGTTACGCTGCCCAAATAGTGGTATTAATTTGTGAGTCTTAGGAGAAGACGTGAGACATGAGACGTGGGCTTTAGGCCCATGTCTTTTGGATAGAAGGTTTAGATCCGCTGTGAGTTTGAGATGTGGGCTTCAGGCCCATGTCAATTAGATAGAAGATATAAGCCTGTGGTAAGATTGAGATGTGAGCTGTGAGAATGAGATTCGTACTTAGGCCCTAGGCCTATTTCCATAAGATTGAGATATGAGCTATGAGAATGAGATTCGTACTTGGGCCTTAGGCCCATTTTCATAAGATAGAATGTGAGAGAGTGAAGATTATGTGTAGGCTTTGAGCCTATACTTTTGTGAGCATGTGAGATTGTCCTTATTCATCCCTTTTCACACTGGAAGCTCTTAGTTGATTCAAATCTTTTCCCTTTCCCAGCATTCTGGCTTGGCGTCGTGATTCTAGCGGTCGGTTGTTTAAGGGTTTACCTGTCGATTCAAAGATGTCTAGTAACGAAGATCATACCCCTACCATCGTTGGAACTAATGGAAAGACAACTGATGAAAATATCGAGGTACTCTTAAAAGTGGTCCAAGAGTTAGTCCATCAGAAAGAAGAAGAGGATAAGGTGCGAGCCCGTACTAATCCTTTGTTTGAGAATGTTGATGAAGAGGAATGTTTCCTTAGACCGAAGATAGTTGCTGAGCCCATTAGGTCTGGTACAGAATTTGTTCAGCCTGTTGATCTGGATAAAGATTCTAAGCCCAAGACCCCTACTTTCTTTTCCGTGAGCCCATATTGTTGAGTAGTAAGGTGGAAGCCCTGGAAAAAGCCTTGAAAGGAATTAGGAAGTTCGATGATATGGTGGACTTGTCGTCATTATCTGTGTTCCCTAAGGCCCGTATGCCCATTCATTTCAGAATGCCCGAGTTAGAGAAATTTGATGGAATGGGTTGTCCTAAGACCTATATGAAGATGTACGTGAGGGCCATGCACCCATGAGGGGCTGACGATGATCTGTTAGCCCAAATGTTCCACGAGACACTGGCTGGATCCGCTCTGAAATGGTTTCTATCAATGGATGAGTCTAGAATGAAGACATGGGAAGATGTATGCATCGAGTTCAGCAATCATTACATGTATAACACAGAAGTTGATGTCACAAGGAGGGATTTGGAGACTACTAAACAGGAATCAAGGGAAACTTTCTCTGCTTTCCTCACTCGATGGAGAGCCAATGCTTCTAAAATGGCTAACCGTCCTGAGGAAGAAGAACAAATCCGCATGATAGTGAAGAACTTGCTCCCAGTTTATCATAAGTACATGTTTTTCCAATATCTTCCAAATTTCCGAGCTCTAGTCGCTACTGGTACCCAAGTGGAGGCCGTTCTAGCCGATGGAGCCCTCCGAATAGATGAACCCTACAAGAACCGCCGACCTGTCATCAATGGGAAGGCTACCGAAGTCAACGCCATATCTCAGCCTGCTCCATTTACCCAACCCTTTTCCTTAGGAAATAAACCATTCAGAAAATTCACCGAGCTTTATATGCCATTAGAAAAAGTCTTTGAGAAATTAAAAGCTCGAGGCTTGCTCCAACCTTTAGAGCCCAAACCTACACCCAATCGATTACCCAAGAGCTACAATGAAAACGAATACTGCTAATTCCATCAATCCAAAGACCATGCTACCAACCGTTGCATTCGCCTCTGCCATGAAGTCGAAGACCTCATAGATAACAAGACTATTTCTCCACCTTCTCAACCCAATGTTACCCAAAATCCACTTCCTACCCATGCAGTCCCACCACCAGCCAATATCAATGTCATACATACCGACCCTTATGGCCACTGTGGGCCCATCCGTCCTCACACCCCATTCCCTGCCACCATAATTGAGATGTTTCATCATTGTCTGGCCCGTGGGCTCATTATCCCATCCAAGCCAAGATCCAAAAAGCCTTACTGCCAATACCATGCCACATCTAGCCATGACACAGAATCTTGTGACACCCTACGGAACATAGAACAAAATCTCATTGACCAGGATCGAATTAAAATTCCTCAGCCTTTCACTAGCCTACAAAGGCTTTACCGTTCTTGGAGACAGTTTGAGAGACATACATTTTTGGGCTTCAATTCATATGGACTTCCCGAACCCCGTAAAGTAGATCAGTCATTTAAAAATGATGCTAGTCAGTGGGCCCTCAGGAGAAGGTTTGAAGCTAGAGATCCTTCAATAGACTTGTTGACAGAAAGGAGTGGGAGGTTCAGCTTTTACGTCATTTACCCTGAAGATTCTTGTGAAGTCAAGATGTCAGAGATTGAGCCCATGCCTATCCAAATTAGACTTAAGGCTAAAGTTGAGAAAACATTTTCCAAGACCAAGACTAGTCAGCGAGAGTTGCGAAAAAGATATGAGGCCGGAGACCCTGAAGTAGGCCTGTTGGGTGAGCCAAGCGGAAAGTTCGATTTCTATGTCCTTTATCCAAGGGTAGAGAAGCCCATTGTTGAAGAGTCCATTGTCCCTACTGGTTGGGATGACATCCTTGATTTGCTTAAAGAGAATGTTTCTCTGGCTCATGATGAACCTGAAGATCTAAATCTCATTCTTTCCGAGGAAGCCAGCCAGGTTATCTTCAAGAAGAGTTTTGAGAATAGAACCCGCACGACCGCCAGGATTATCGATATAAACGAGGAAATTCGTTACTTAGCCATTTATCCGAGGCAACCATGGGTCACCCAATGTTACAGATCAAGTTCGACTTCTGCTGAGTCTACTATAGATGATGGGTCAGAGAATGATATTGATATCATAGAGTGGGAAGATTTGATGAACACACCCGAGGAGATAACAGATATTTGGGGCAGTGATGAGGAAGATGTTAACCATGTCACTAGAGGAGGTCATCATTTTAATCCCGCTAACTTGGAATCCGATAATCCTTTAGAAGAGTTAGAGAGATCCCAACGTACTGAAGTTCAAAAGAAGAGGAAGAGATACTGAAACAGCTTAAACGGACTCAAGCTAATATCACTATTTGGGGACTTTTAATGGCTTCTCAAAAGCACAGGCAGACAATACTCAGGCTACCCAACCAAGTTCAGATTCCGATCGATACCTCACCCGAGGGTTTAGTCAGTTTGGTCAGTCCAGTTCAGCATGAGCAATCGATATCCTTCACGGAGTCAGATCTTCCGAAGAAGGGACCTCATCATTTGCAAGCTTTGTATGTCACGGTGGATACTATGGGTAAGAGGATTCCTACAGTGTTGATAGATAATGGGTTAGCCTTGAATGTGTGTTCTCTCAGCACCGCCACTTCCTTGGGCATCGAACCGTCAGAATTCAAGCCGTCAGGGCAGACTGTGAGAGCATATGATAACACTCGCAGAGAAGTAGTTGGCATGGTCACTTTATCTCTAATTATTGGGCCTGTAGAGTTCCAAGTCTATTTCCAAGTACTACACATGCCTGCTTGTTTCAATCTTTTACTTGGTAGGCCTTGGATCCATCCAATTGGGGCTGTGCCTTCTTCCCTCCACCAAAAAGTTAAGTTCTCTTACAAAGGCTCAGTGGTGACATTAAAGGGAGATTCTGAGATTATCCCTACCCGTGTACCTATCTGTGAGACCAAGCTTGAGATTGAAGAAGTACCATTGACAGACTTTGAATACATACAGTGTGTAGAGGTTGAGTCAGGATGTAAAGAGAAAATGGTGCTAGATTGTAGTCCATTTAGGAATATGCAAGTGGGTCAGATAATAAAAAATATGGGTTTCTTCCCAGGAATGGGCTTGGATCGTCGTCATCAAAGCACGCCTGGTCCCATCGAATATCCCTCAGCAATTCATCCCTTCGGATTGGGTTATCAAAGTACCGAAGCTGATAAAAAAGAAATGGCACAGAAAAGAAGAGAGAGACAATTGGTCAAAGAAGAGAGACGAGTCCCTAACCTCACTCTGAAACCTTACCGACCCACTCTGAATGGGGTTTTTGTCAAAGAAGGAGATGATTTCCCTTATTGTGGGCTCCCCTAGCTCATTTACCTTGAAGATCAGAAAGCTAGAGTTCCCGGGTTTGAAATCTTCTTCAACACTCCACTACCTCTCTCTCCAACTACCACCATAGCCGAGAGCATACAAAGTTTGACTGGGTCGACCATATCGATGAAGTCGCCATAGGGGCTATGTTCAAAGAGATCGCCTACATCAAAGAGCATGTTCATGAACCCGATCCTATCCACCTCATTGAAGACACCACCAGTCATTTGACCAACTGGAGCCTTGAGTATGAGCCTCAAGTTGAAGACTCAATCAAGGAAGAATCGCTCCCGTCAGATGATAGCTTGTAGGATTTCTATGCTTTCTTTCCATAGGATTATATAATAGGACTTTTGTTTTTCCCTTTTCAATAAAATCATCCCTCCTCTGTTAGGAGGCGAATGATAGTTTAAGTTTGTGTTATCCTTCTTTCTTCATGATTAATAAAATATTCATTTTCTTCATTCTTCTCATTTGCAGTTTGTCTCTCCTTTCTTCTATGGGTATATAAGGCATTAACATAGATCCTAGAGAGGATGTTCCCCCTGAATTTGAACAACGAAGGGAAATGGAACATGCTCGACCTAATGTGGATGAATTAATATAAGTTAATTTAGGTCCGATGAATCGCCTAAGATAATTAACATTGGGGCAACTCTGTCACTACAAGAACAAGAAAAATTGGTAGGATTATTGAGGGAAAACATAGAGGTATTTGCATGGTCGTACAAAGATATGCCATGGATTGACACCGACATAGTGCAACATTTTATTCCCACTAACCCTGGGGTTGAGCCAGTTAAGCAAAAGTTGAGGAGAATGAAGCCGGAGTGGGCACTGAAGATCAATGATGAAGTAGTGAAGCAGATGAACGTTGGATTTCTCTAAGTAGTGGAATACCCCGAATGGTTAGCCAACATTGTGCCAGTACCTAAGAAGGATGGGAATGTTAGAATGTGCATAGACTTCCGGGACTTGAACAAGGCGTGCCCTAAAGATGATTTTCCGTTGCCACACATAGATATTTTGGTAGATAGTACCGCCGGTTATGCTCTATTATCCTTCATGGACGGGTTCTCAGGTTATAATCAGATAAAGATGGCCCCTCTAGATATGGAGAAAACCTCCTTCATCACTCAATGGGGGACCTTCTGCTATCGAGTTATGCCTTTTGGCCTAAAGAATGCCGGTTCTACCTATCAGAGAATGACAACCACCTTATTGCATGATATGATTCATAAGGAAGTTGAGGTGTATGTGGATGATATGATCGTGAAGTCTAAGGATCGAGAAGGCCATTTTTAGGCTCCAAGCAAGTTCCTTCAAAGAATTAAGCAATATAACCTGAGATTGAATCCTCAAAAGTGTTGGAGTAACTGCGGGGAAGTTGCTGGGGTTTATGATCACTCAGAAAGGAATAGAGTTTGACTAGGGAAAGATTAAAACCATCACGGAGATGCAGCCGCCAAAGACAGAAAAAGAGATTCGAGGATTCTTAGGCAAAGTTCAGTTTATCAGTCAATTCATAGCACAGCTGACCATGATTTGTGAGCCTATCTTTAAGCTTCTTAAGAAGGATGTGCCCACGAAGTGGAATGACGCGTGCCAAGAAGCCTTTGAAACCATTAAGAGGTATTTGAGCAACCCACCAATATTAGTTCCCCCGCGGCAAGGTGAGCCTTTGCTGCTTTATCTAGCACTCACTGAAACTGCAGTGGGAGCTATGTTAGCTCAGTATCTGCCAGAATATCGAAAGGAGAATGCGGTATACTATTTGAGTAAGAAGATGACTGACTACGGGGTTAAGTACGACGCAATGGAGAATGACATGTGTGGCATTGGTGTGGGTCACCCAAAAGCTCCGCCATTACATACTACATTTTCAAGTATAACTCATTAGTCGCATGAACCCCCTGAAGTACTTATTGGAGAAGCCAGTATTATCCTATAGGACAGCCCGTTGGTTATTACTATTATCAGAATTCGACATTCAATATGTGGTGCAGAAATCAGTGAAAGGGATAGCGGTGGCAGATTTTCTAGCAGAGCATTCAACGTCAACAGAAAGACGGTCCGAGTACCATTTCCCCGACGAAGAAATTCTAGAAGTGAGTAAGGAGCCTTGGAAAGTATTTTTTGATGGGGCTCATAATAAGAGAGGATGTGGAATATGCGTGTTGTTAGTCATACCGGAGAATAACTTGATACCATTATCTGTCAGGTTATCCTTCGATGCCACTAATAATATAGCTGAATATGAAGCCTGTATCCTAGCATTGGAAGCTGCCTTGGAGTAGGGTGTGAAAGAATTAGAAGTATATGGAGATTTCGCATTGATAATATGTCAGACCAGAGGAGAATGGAAGACTCGGGATAAGAAATTGTTACCCTACCATGAATATTTAGAGGCCTTGGTGAAAGAATTCCATCGAATCGACTTCTTTTATCTGTCTAGGTTAAAGAATAAGTTTGCGGATGCTTTAGCCACTCTAGCAT
>JAESVK010025063.1:0-10526 GCA_017140935.1 Hamamelis virginiana | reverse complement strand
TTGATTTGCCCTTGGTGTATGGAAATCTTTATTCTTTTTTGTTTTAAGTATAAATATGATCTGCATACTGTAGTGATCTACAATTTTTCTTTTTCTACCACATGCACTTTAGATAAAAAACTGTGCAAATTTTCTTTTTCAATGGAGGAAGAGAAAAATAAGGGCTTTCTGTGTTCTGGTGCTTGAATCGACTGACTGCTGTTAAACTGGATGATGTGCTCAATTACAATGCAGTACGTTTAGACCTTAACCCATATTTTGAGTCAAAACATATGACAAATTAATTCCCTTTATTCTGTACTGTGATAAAAACTTGCTTGCTTGGAATTTTTGCCATGAAAATGAATCATCCTTGTAGGGTATAAGGTTTGTGTTGGCAGCTATGGTGTACAAGCAGGTGAAAGGAAGTTGGTGAGTTGCAGGAGATGGGGTGAGCCAAAACTTCTGGTTAGGTTCAGTCGCCGGAGTTGGGGAAGAAGGATAGCTCTTTCATAGTTTCATGGGTGAGATGACCCTAAAATAGAGTTTCAATGAGACTGGCTACTATAAACAAGAAGGGTGGAAACTTTAGGGTCGGGTCAAACGGTCAAACTATTTAAATGCTTCACCCACTTGGTCATTTATTGATGCGGCGGAAGTTATAAACAAGGGAATCGTCTACGCGAATCCTTGAAACCTTGAAGAACACAAGGAAAAGAGAAACGATCTTAAGCAATCTTAGAAAAATATATTCAAAAGTTATTTGACCCTTAGGTCTACAGCCCTACTTATAACAAACTACTCCTTTTGAAATAAAAAACATAAACATAAGGAAACTCTAATAATAAAGAAACTAATTAGAAACAACTTAGGAAACTAACTAGATAAGAATGAACTTCCAAAACAGTCAAAATCGGACAGAATCTCGAAGCTGGATCGATCCAAACAGAAAATACTCGGAATCACCGCTAAAGCTGGATCGATCCAACATAGACTTGGATCGATCTAATTTAATAAAATCCTCAAGGCAGAATGCATGTCATCGATGGATCGATCCACCATAACCCCTGGATCGATCTAACAATGTTGAATCGATCCAATCTAAGCCTGGATCGATCCAAGTGCAGAAACTTTTGTTCTCTCCTTCTTTGCTTGCTTCTTGCCAATATGTTCCATAAATCGATCCGCCATTTGATCTACATTAGTCTCCTCCACTTGAGAAAAACTCGACCTCGAGTTCAAGTTCGGATATAATGGCGCTTCCTCATGATACTCATACAAATCCGAAACATTAAAGGATTTTGAAATCTTCATATCCTCGGGCAAATCAATGACATAAGCATTGTCGTTCAGCTTCTTAAGAACCTTGTAAGGACCATATTTCTTCGGTTTAAGCTTAGCATATGTACCTAGAGGAAATCTTTCGCGGCGCAAGAACACCATAACCAAATCCCCTTCATTGAATATCGTTATTCTCCGATGCTTGTCAACACTAGCCTTTATCTTGGCATTGTTTTCCTCTAATTTCTTCTTTACCTCCTCTTGTACTTCTTGAGCTTGTCTAACCATAACTTCAGCGGGTATGCTCACACCTGGACCCTTAGGTAGTTTCACCAAATCAACCGCATGCCTTGGTGGAGTCACATATACAAGAGAAAAAGGCGATCTCCCAATAGAACTATGGACGGCACTGTTATAAGCAAATTCACATTGTGGCAGAGCATGATCCCATTGCTTAGGCCTATCTCCACAAACACAACGAATTAAGTTCCCCAAAATTCTATTAGTTACCTCCGTTTGTCCATCCGTTTGAGGGTGTGCCGTGGTGCTCCGATTGAGAGAAGTGTCGAACATCCTCCACAAAGTAATCCAAAAATGGCTTAGGAATTTGATGTCTCGATCGGAAGTGATAGACGTGGGTACTCCATGCAAACGAACTACTTCTCTAAAGAACAATTTGGCTATGTGAGAAGCATCCGAAGTCTTCCGGCATGGAATAAAATGGGCCATCTTGGAAAAACGATCCACTACCATGAAAACAGAATCTACCCCGCGTTGAGTACGAGGTAGCTCCAACACAAAATCCATAGAAAGATCCACCCAAATAGTGTCGGGTACGGGTAATGGCATGTAAAGACCTGTATTTTGCGATTGCCCCTTGGATGATTGGCAAATATAACACTTCCTCACAAAATTACCAACATCCTTCCTCAGTTGAGGCCAAAAGTAACGCTCCACTAATGTAGCGAAAGTCTTGTCCCTCCCTAGGTGACCACTTAATCCTCCACCATGTAGGTCTCGGATAAGCTTCTCAAGCAATGAAGATCGAGGGATACACAAGTTATTCCCTTTGAACAAAAACCCATCTTTTAGCAAATAGTCACTCGCCGGTTGGTTGGCAACGCATTTAGTCCAAACTTCTTTAAAGTCCTCATCCTCTTCATAGAGCTCTGTCAAGAACTCAAAGCCCACAATTTCTTGAGTCAAAGTAACAAGTAAGCTCACACTCCGACTCAAGGCATCCGCAACTCAATTTTGAACCCCGGACTTGTGTTGAATGTTGAAAGTAAACTTTTGCAAGAAAGCTGCCCACCTCATGTGCATTCCATCCAACTTCTTTTGGCTATTAACGAACTTCAAGGCTTGATGATCGGTGTAAAATACAAACTCCCTTTGGATTAAATAGTGCTCCCAATGCTTCAAGGCTCTAAATACTGCGTAGAACTCTTGATCATAAGTGCTCCACTTTTGAAGGGATTCACTTAGTTTCTCACTAAAGAATGCCACCAGACGCTTCTCTTGCGACAAAACAGCCCCAATTCCTACTCCACTAGCATCACATTCTACTTCAAAAACCTTCTCAAAGCTCGGTAAGGCTAGAACAGGAACTGTACACAATTTGTTTTTAATCTTGACGAAGCTCTTTTCTGCTTCATCACCCCAAAAGAAACGACCTTTCTTCAAGCACTCCGTGATTGGTGCTACTATGGTGCTGAAATTTTTGATAAAACGGCGGTGGAAAGTGGCTAACCCATGGAAACTTCTCACTTCGGTGATGGTTTTGGGTGTAGACCATTCTCGAATTGCACGCACCTTCTCTTCATCAACATAAATGCCACTAGCACTCACCACATAACCCAAGAACAACAATTTGTCGGTCATAAAGCTGCACTTCTTGAGGTTAATAAATAATTGGCTGCCCTTTAAGGCAACTAAGACTTCCCGCAAATGCTCCATGTGTTCCTCTTTCGTCTTGGAATAGATAAGAATGTCGTCAAAATAAACCACAACGAATTTACCAACAAAAGTTTTAAGTACCTGATTCATCACCCGCATAAAAGTGCTTGGAGCATTGGATAATCCGAACGGCATGACCAACCATTCATACAACCCATCTTTGCTTTTGAAGGCGGTCTTCCACTCATCTCCAGATCGGACTCGAATTTGGTGGTAGCCACTGCGCAAATCAATCTTGGAGAACAACTTCGAGCCATCTAACATATCAAGCATATCATCCAAACGCGGAATAGGGAACCGGTACTTGATAGTTATTTTATTGATCGCACGGCTGTCCACACACATACGCCAACTTCCATCTTTCTTAGGCGTTAGTAAGGCGGGGACTGCACACGGGCTCATGGATTCCCGTATGAAACCCTTTTGTAGTAGCTCCTCTATCTTCTTTTTCAAAATCTCACTCTCCTTGGGACTCATCCGATAATGTGGCAAGTTAGGCAAACTTGCTCCAGGCATCAAATCAATGTGATGTTGTATATCCCGCATAGGAGGCAAGTGGTTGGGCAAGTCATCGACGGTGAGCTCTTTGAATTCTTCTAGCAACGGTCGCAGTTGGTTAGGAACCACTACTTCGATTGCCCCTTTGTCCTCTACCACAAGCGATTTCATTACCATAGCATATATTCATTGGGCCTCTTTAGCGTCAGATACGAACTCAGCTTCGGACCTGACCAATGTTAGAAAAGACTAACCTTCCACTCGAGAAGGTGGAGCTACACGTTGCTTTACAGGAGCCATAGAAATTTTATGAGAATCCCAAATAAAAACATAGGTAGTATCCCTCCCCTTATATGTAACATCTACATCAAATTGCCAAGGTCTACCCAACAGTATATGACTAGCATCCATATCAATTACATCACAAGCAACAGTAGATTTATAGTATTCACCGATAGAAATAGGGACATGACAAATTTCAGTTACCTGTGTCGTAGGTCCCTTTTTGATCCATCCAATTGAGTAAGGACTTGGGTGTTGTTCCGTTGGTAGTTGTAGGTGATCAACTAGCCTCCTCGCCACAAAATTCTCGCAGCTACCAATGTCGATAATCAAATCGCACACCCTTTTATTGATTGTGCAATGAGAACGGAAGATGTTGTGCCTTTGACTATTGTCCTCTTGTTTGGGTGCAAACAATACCCGCTGTACCACACAATTAACCCTCTCGCATTCTTCTTCGGCGTTTTCGGCTTCTTCATAATCTTCCTCGTCTTCGGGGTTTTCTTCCTCTTCACACGTTTCAGCATCCTCAATCAAGTTAATGGGTTTCCGTTCCGGGCATACGTTGGAGTGATGTTCCGGTTTTCCACACCTAAAACACTTACCAACCGATGGTCTAGCGTAGGGATTTGGGTTCTTTGATGTGCTACCCGTTGCAGCCGCGGTAGCTTTCGTGGACTCCACTTGTCCCCTTGTTGGATTGGAAGGTTGTGAGGCTTTTCCTTTATCGGTTGCCGGTGATTGTGTCTCCACGACATTCCTACGATACCTCGAAAAAGGTTGGCGGCTCTTCTCCATAGTTTCAGCTCGTAGAGCCATCACTTGAGCTTCTTCGACTGTCAACAACTTGCATCCCGATTTTATCTCGGATTGATGGTTTGAGACCATGTAAATATCGGGAAACTTGTTGGTGGTCAGATTCATTCAGATTGTTACGGACAGTTAATCTCGAAAACTCATTGTTGTAATCGAAACTGACCTTGTACCTTGAACGCAATTTTGATTCAAGTGAAATAGGTACTGCTCATAATCCACGGGAAGAAATCGATCCCTCAACAAGGGCTTCATTCGACGCCACGTTCGCACGGGACCCTTCCCTTGCCTACGCCTTGTCTTTTGTAATTGATCCCACCAAGTTGCAGCGCTTCCCTTTAGCTTGTAGGCCACAATACGCACCAGCTTGTCCTCTTCAATACCCATTAAGTCAGCGAATTGCTCTACTTCGGAGAGCCAATCTAGAAACTCTTCGACTTGGAGATTCCCATTGAAGTTAGGAATGTCCGCTCTCATTCGATAATCTTCGAAGTCCCGTTGTTGATGTGCCGGTCGTGGCGCGTACTCTTCCTCCTCTTCGGATTCACCTTCACTATCTGGATGATAGTAACCAGGACGCCTTGCGGCGTTTCGATTGATGGGCTGGCCTCCGGCAACTCCTTCGGCGTGTCTCCCCTCAACTTGCCTAAGGTTGGCGTCGACGTTCAACGCAGCTAGCATGTCGCGAATCTCTTTCAACGTTTGAGAATGCTCCTGCGAAATACGTTGCTGTTCTGTCATAGCCGTGCATAAGTCTTCCACCCTTTGATCAACGTCAAGAGGGCATCTAACTCCATCCCCATAATTTGCCATCGAGCTTGGCAAACCTCGCTCTGATACCAATTGATGCTGCGGAAGTTATAAACAAGGGAATCATCTACGCGAATCCTTGAAACCTTGAAGAACACAAGGAAAAGAGAAACGATCTCAAGCAATCTTATAAAAATATATTCAAAAGTTATTTGACCCTTATGTCTACAGCCCTACTTATAACAAACTACTCCTTTTGAAATAAGAAACATAAACATAAGGAAACTCTAATAATAAAGAAACTAATTAGAAACAACTTAGGAAACTAACTAGATAAGAAGGAACTTCCAAAACAGTCAAAATCGGACAGAATCTCGAAGCTGGATCGATCCAAGTTAAGTCTGGATCGATCCAAACAGAAAATACTCGGAATCACCGCTGAAGCTGGATCGATCCAACATTGACCTGGATCGATCTAATTTAATAAAATCCTCAAGGCAGAATGCATGTCATCGATGGATCGATCCACCATAACCCTTGGATCGATCTAACAATGTTGGATCGATCGAATCTAAGCCTGGATCGATCCAAGTGCAGAAACTTTTGTTCTCTCTTTCTTTGCTTGCTTCTTGCCAATTTGTTCCATAAATCGGTCCGCCATTTGATCTACATCATTTATTGTAATAAATTAAACTAAGGGCATCTAAGTAATTTCACATGCAAAAAAAGTCACCTGACAACTTTTCCGTTAAATATATGGACGGCCTACTATCAGAAGGGAGCAAACTGCAAAAGTTTGAAAGTACAGGTGGCTGATTGTTCACTTTTAAAGTGCAGGGGTGCAAAGTGTTTTTGGATTAAAGTAGAGGGGTGCAAAGTGTATTTTCGCCCAAAAAAAAAAAAGTGGGGTAGGAGAATAAAATAAAGGAAGTAAAAAATGTGAGGAGTGGATTCAAAATTTTTATAATTTATAGGGTATAAAATGAATTTTAAAAAATTTGAGGGGAGCAATTGCCACCCCTTACTTACACATGGCTTCGTTCATGTCCACTGGTGGTGAAACAGTATCCGAAACCAAGATTGGGCTTGGACCCAAAAACCACACGCGCGTGCCCGCCTTGCTCCGTTCCAGGTGGGGTTGGGTCATTAGATCCAATGGGCCTATTCTTTTTGGATAAAATCAAATTGGGTCTGGAGCGGAACTGACCCGCGTGGATGCGGACTTGGATCTGGAGCGGCTGACCCTCGCGCGGACAGTCACGAGGTACGACCAAAGGATACCTTTTGATTCGAATTAGTGCAACCAAAGGGCACGAACCCCTCTATAAATAGGGGTCCGACTAGATCAGTTAATCATCCCAATTCAGAATCGAACATTCTTCTGAATTCTCTCTCTCTCTCTCTCTCTCTCTCTCCCTCTCGTGTTTACGGTGGGTTCTGGCTTTCAATCTGTGTTCAATTGCTGCAGAATTGAGACGCAGTGTCTTGGTTCACTTGGATTACATCACAAAGGTATTCTGCTCTATTTTCATTGGTGCATACGCAGATAGAGGATCTATAGATCAGCCTCATTTTATCCTAAGGCGAATTTGCTGTCAATCCGGTGCACACATTTGGTGGGGGCAAATATTGTCTTTAGGAAAGCGACACAGTAACGTGGCTTGAGGCATATATTCTACTTTGGAGTTTTGTCAGGCTACACCAGATTTTCAACAGAAAACTATTATCGCACCAGATACTTGAACCCAAAATTAAAAACCACCATGACGTACGTGTCCTGCTTTAATGGGTGAGGTTCCTTTTCTCAAACCGATTCCATTTTTTTCATATACCACTCAAAGCAGGACATGTCAGGGTGATTTTTAATTTTAGATTAAAGTGTCGGGTGATATAGAATTATTGTATATATATATATATATATATGCCCATGTATTCAATTCTTTGATTCATTAAATTTGTCAAATTAGGAATTTTTTTTTTCTTTACCTTCTTTGTATCAGACTCTGTAACCAAGGGCGCGCACCAGATGGGTGTGCCAGTATTTGAACGTGGCAACCTTAAAGCAATCTTAGATGATTCAAAAGTGAACAAAAAATTTTTCAAAAAAAAATTATGCATGCTCATAATGTGTGGCATTGTCTCCATTTTTGAAATAGTTGATACGACATATCATATGAGTTGATGCAAAAATTAGTACAAATAGTTAGTCGATGCAAAAACATTTTTTGAATTTTAATGGTACAAATCCATTCAGAAGTCTAAACAAAACAACAAAAGAAAAGGGAAAAAAAAAGGGTTTCAGACACTTGGCTTACCGTCTTTTGCCTACGGCCTTTATAATAAGTGAAAAACGTACCAGAAATTCAATTTGTTAATTCCTTTATTTTTCTCGTAGAAGTTCATTTGAGTTTATGAGCTATACAGAGAGAGAATAGCATTTTTTTTTTTTCGTTTGAATCCTTCAACTTTAATAAAAGTATGATTTGATGTTAGTCTCCTCATCATTTTTCCTATGAATAAGTCTTTGCCAAGAATTTGACCAACTAGATAAGAATATATAGATAGCTAGGATCATATATAGGAGCCCACCATTCACCACTACTGAAACTTAAAAGGCACAGCATTTCTTGAAGAAATCAGCACAACTCATTTCAAATGCTATATAAAATGTAATGAAGTTAGTCCATTTTTTCCACAGGACCTCCACTGCGTCCTAATAGTTTTTTATTGTCAATCTGTGCAGTATAAGGAGTTTATTTATTTATTTTATTTCAAACCTCCTTAATACTAAAAAATAAATATAGTAAAAACTAAAATCTCTCCCCTAAAAATAGGGTTACATGTCACTAGACTAACGTGACATTAGCTACCTAAAGAGTATTGCCTAGGAAGAAATAAACATGTGCAAAACTCAGTATTTTTTCTGATACTGGGTGCAAATAATTACAAGCACCAAAAAACTTGAGGTCTGTTCTTCACATTTCGAAAGTTACACAACCCAATTCATGGAGAAGCTCAAAGTGAGTTGTCCAAAAGGGTTACATTGTTCCACACCAATGGCAGATTAAAAGGGACGAGAAAACGTGTTTGTTTCTGAAAGCTCCATATAGAAAATTGTGATGTCTTCCATATCACCAAAAAGAAGCAATTTTGCTAAAAATAGGAAAATTTCTCTATCTTAAATCTAATAGTTATTAAACCGTTCATGCGGCCATGTCTTATGGAAACGGAGGTCTAAATATGAAATCTCGACACCTTTACTATCATGATGGTCTAGGAGGATACCTTATATTGAGAAAAAAAAAAAAAAACCCAACAATTATATTCTTTTTTTTTCTAAAAAAAAAAAAAAAAAAAAAAAAAGTTGTACCCTATATGCAATTTTTTTTTTCAAAAGCCTATATGCATCAGAGGATCTGGCCCAGAGCATAAGCTATAGGGGCTAAACGAGTCAAGATCCTCTACTTGGACTTGGATATGCTTGGGTGATGTGTCATGATCTGGATCCTCTGCTTTCCACTTGGATGATGTGCAGATGATCTAGATCATGACACATCACCCAAGCACCAAGCAAACCCAAGCAGAAGATCCTCATTCAGGGCTCAACAGCTTGAACTTGAGATTACGGTCAACATGGGTCGAGATAAGGGAAGAAATTGTTCAAACTAGCCCAAGCCCAGCCCAAGATAAAAATTTCAGCCCAGCCCATTTTAAGCCCTTACGTACAATCATAGGGGAAATTTTGGTATTTTAACCTATGGTTCTGTGCTAATCCTAATTCTTGTAGATGGTCAACGATAAGAAATCATACTCTGTATTATATTTTTTCCTGCCAATAAGCATATAGTACATTCTTAAAAGGTGGGCAATAAATAGTTATATCAAAAGTTCAAAAGTTATATCAAATTTTAAAATGCTTGCATGCATAAGGCTAATCATTCTTTCCATATAAATTTGAGGGGAAAAGCTAGGGGTAATCAAATGATTTTTCGATAAGAGACTTTAATTTAGAAGTAGTATAGATATAGATAGCAGTAGTTCTCTTCTTCTTCTTCTTCTTCTTCTTCTTCTTTTTTTTTTCCTTTCCTTTAGAAAACGAAGTTAAGGATTTGAATTTCAATAATTTTTTATTTCTTTCTTCTTTCAGTGATCACGGTCTCAAAGAAGTGAAAGACTCATTAGTTTATCTTCTAAATTGTGTAAGCCATTTGTGTTCCGCGGAACTTCTTGACGGACAAATAAAAGCATATAACCCTACTTGTGATAGAGCGAAATTCATGATCTATTGTTTGGGGAGTGCTTTCTATAACTAATAGCATCTCCAACCACACTAGGTATATGAGTATTTTAGCCAAAATGCCTAATCAAATCATAAAAGTGCCACTCAATGGACTAGGTATTTTGGCTAAACAAAATGAATAGACAAAATACTATTGAACCATTTTAGCTAGTCAAAATGACGAATTATTATTGGAGATGTTCAAAAGAGGGATAAGGCCCTCTCACTATAGTTGTACTTGATTTATTTGGTTTGTTTAGAGACGTTGAGAAAGAAAATTTACTGGACATGAGTGGATGTAACTTTTTGGGAAAGATATAAGAATTACCATTATAGATAGATGGTCACACGAGATGGCTCGAACTCATATTTCTAGTACAAGTACCAAGAGGCTTTACCAATAGGCTACATAGTACCTTCAATAAAAGCAATTAGATTTATAAACAATTAAAACACATACCAAGTGACTTTTTAGCTTCCGAAAAGGTATTTTATTTGTGAATATAAAGATGAATCGGTATTTGGTACATGCCTTTCAAAGAAACTACATGTGATAACCCGTATTTTTATAGCATTATTTTATTTCATTTAAAAAAAAAAAAAAACAAAACAAAAATCTTTTCCAAAATTCCTGTTTTGTCCCGAGACTATAAAACCACCCCTTTTGTTTTCTTCTTCATTTTCGGCA
>JAESVK010025059.1:0-17511 GCA_017140935.1 Hamamelis virginiana | reverse complement strand
TTTTTTTTTTTGAAATCAAATGTGTTTGGTTGATGGTTGCTGATTTGGATGGGGGTTTCTCTGCTGAGCTTTGTGAATATTGTGTTTGGTTAATGGTTGCCTTGCCTGAAAAAAGTGTTTGGGTTTTTGAATATTGTGTACATGTGAATACTGTGTTTGGTTGCCGGGAAAATGGGGGGAAAAGCTGCCGGTTTGTTATTTGGTGGAATTTTTATGAAAAATTTCTATCGGTCGGCTGTTAGCTCCTACCAGTCGATTGTTATAGTGTATGGATTATGTCTGAAATGCATGCTCTCTGTCGGTCGACTGATAGGATTCAACAGTCGACTGTTAGCTTCATTTTTATTTTTTATTTTTTTTGTTCCAGTGATTCTAAAAATAATATGTCTAGTTTATTTTCAGCAACTCACCATTGCATAAGCCAACAGTCGACTGTTAACCACTGTTATTTTTTTTTTTGGTTGATTTTTTTGTTCTAGTGATTCTGTGAAACTCTAATAGATTAAATGCGCATATTACAGAGAACTTGGGCCATATATAATCATAAATATGAAATTCCATAATTGCAATTCCTAATTTTGACTATGTGAAATTATATTATAGAAAATTGTGACTTTGTGAAACTCTATTATATGTAATTTGCTAAATACTTCAATCTATAGGTTTTGTGTAATCACACCATATATGCTAATCTCTGTCTTGGAAACTTATTCCAAATTCCAAATTAGGTTGTACACTTGTGCTATATGGCTCCACCAAGAACAACTTCTTCAAATGCAAAAAAAAAAAAAAAACAAAAACAAAAAATTTGTGTTGAATTTAGTTCAAAGCGAAGAAAGAAGAATTGTGGATGGCATACGAATGAATTTGTGTATGAGGAAGCAGCTGCAAAACATGAGGGGGATATGGTATATCGTTCTATGGTTGATGGTAAATCCATTCCCAAACACTTTATACAGAGTTGTATTCCCATGTTACATGAGAAACTAACTCGTATGGGTTGGTTGGATTTCTTGGCCATTAGGGAACACACATACCCCATTTTGGTGCAATTATTTTATGCCAATCTATCTGTCGACTTAGATAAGTCTTGCATCACTTCTAAAATTAGGGGCTCAGATATTATCATATTTTTTCTCGGACATTGCCAAACTTTTGCAACTTCCAATGGGCAAATTCAAAATTTTTGAATCTAAAATTTGGCTTAAGCACGAGTCATTTGATGTTATGGCAACACTGAAGCTTATCTGTGCACATGACAATTTCTCTGAACCATTTCGTCCCAAGACTTCCCAACTCAATTTCGAATCCAGACTAATGCACCATTTCATCACATACAATATCATTCCTAGAGCGGGTAGTCGTGACGATGTGTCTTATATGGATGTGTTTTTACTTTGGGCAGTTCACACTGGTTTCCCTAATGACATTCCATACATAATTGCCCGCAACATGATACTCAGCATGAATAAGTGCTCTAGTGCTCTTCCTTATTGTGCATTAATCACACTTGCATTGAATAGTTTCGGTGAAAAACTTGCAAATGAAAAATCCAAAACTCCGAATGAATATTATTCTGAAACTTCATTGCTACGCATGGGATACCAAATGCATGGTAAGAATTGGGTGAAGAAAGGTGTAGCTGAAAATGCATCTACGCGAGCTTCCACTTCATTGAGCGGGTGTACTGTCAAACCTATCCCATGTGAGGAGGAACCCCCTACACATTTTAAAGACATATTATCTGGGCTGTTGAAGCGTATTGAATCAATCGATTCAAATGTACGAGCTGTATGAAGTGACTTAAAAAAAATCAAACAACACTTACACATTACTGATGATCCATCTGAGGAACAAGCCATGGATGCTGATGAAGATGATGACGAGTGACCACTAGCTTTTTTGATGTTGTTTTTTGGTTGTTGATGGAATTTTGTTGGTTATTCTTGGATGGTAACCAAAGTGTAAATTGAACTACTTTATTTAGTGTATTTTTATTTTGGATGGTTGATATGTTGTTAACACATGTGTTCGATTATAAATAGTATGATAACGTATTGACTTCTTAGTTAATACTAATTTGCATCTAATTGTTCTTAAACATTATATCTCATTAAAAAAAAAAGGCCCTTTGTGACACTTTTACTATGCTTATATAACTCATATTTGTATCATATTATCAGATAATGGCATCACAAGGCAGTGCGTCTTCGGCGAATTTATGGCCAACTAGGGTTTGTGATTGCGTGTTTAAGCGTCAATGTGACATACGAACGTCTAAAAGTCAGAATAATCCAGGACGCTTGTACTTTGCTTCAACTTGTAACAATGGTAAATGTACTGGATTTGTTGAATGGGTCGACAAATATGTAGAGCGTTTGCAGCACAGGGTTTCTCCACTTTATAATGTTGATGGACTAACAGGACATAAAGCAAGTATGGATTTGTTTAGTGATGCTCGACTAGTTAAAATGCATGAAGAACAGTGTCTTTTGAAGCAAACACAACGATGACATTCAATAATTATACTATTTTTGGTACTTGTTGTTTTGGGGTTATTATTTACTAAATAATTTGTATTGACAAACTAAAAACTCAATTGTATTGACAAACTATAAACTCAATTGTATTATTAAATTGTTGACCATGTGCGAAGAGTGCCACAATCCAAGTTAAAGGTGCTGTAAAGACAATGGGAAATATCAGAAAAGACATGGGTGGAGGTAGTCAGGGTAGTGAGAAAAGTTGTGTTGGTGCAAAGCTTGGAAAGTAAGGTCTGAGGTGGAGTGGATAGCAAATAATATTTGTGTATGCTCTGCTTAGTTGGAACAAAGGCTTTGTTGAGTTGAGTTGGAACAATGCTTCCACTTACATAAAATTTTCAATCTGTAAGTTTTGATTTGACAAGAAAAAGGTATTCCTACCACTGCATATAAAATACCAATTCAATTCAAGTTTTAATTCTTATTGAATAAATGAACAAAGGCTCTACAGCCACTGTAGCTATTGATGATTGGTGAGCATACAAACACCAGAATTAGTGCCTTAAAGTAAGGGAGACTCTAACAACTCTATTTCCAGGTTGCTTTAAGTTTTGCTTCCTGCTCTACAGCTACTGTAGCTATTGATGATTGGCCCGTAGCTATATTCCATTAAGAGAAGGAAAGAGTACAATAACAGAGGAAACAACTGCCATGCATATTGGAAAAAAATAAACCCTGTCATAACTGGACATACATTTAAAAAAATATTAGGCAATGAATGTTCATGCCATACTAGGCAACATTACCTGCACAATTTCTGAATTATGAAAAAGGGTAAAACACCCACAAGTTCAATACTATATAGCTCTACATCCATCACCTCCAACATCACCAGTTACCCAACAATTGTATTAATACATGCACAGTCACAAAATATAAAAGCAAGATTAAACAACTCAAAAAGCAATTTGATGTTCCCTTGGTACAAGTTCATTACAATAAAATTTAAAGGCACATAACAGTTTTAATTAGTATAACACTTCAAATTTCTGGCTGAACCAAAGCAGATGGAAGTCCGAGTCAATTGCCAACTTTACATGTCCAACGGTCCAAAATAGCAAACTGCATCACCTATATAAAAAACAGTGTCTTATTATTATTATGTAATTCATCATTTAAAAAATATAAAATATTGGTGTATGAAAAAAAATTCAAGTAATTGCAACTTTATAAAGACGTACAAACACGTGGAGAAATGATCAGTTGAACTAAGTGGAGTTCCAATGTTGGTGCTTGGCGAACCCCTAACAGAAGTAGGTTAATTAAAATCACATACAAGAGTATTATAAAGAGTTGTCATCCTATTTAAATTAAATGTATGGACGAAAAATTGCATAATGAAAGGTTACCTATTAGTCAAGTATGGACAGTGAAGAGGGTGAAAACTGATCTAGTCTTTGAAAACGGTACATAAATCATTGGTTCCCGATCAGTATCGTTGCCCGATCTAAATATTGATTTAGTTACCCGATCTAAGTTATGTTATCAGAAATATCTTAATTTGACTCAAAACCGCCGTACTTATGACGGTTCGGTGTTAGATGAATAGATATTTCAAGCATTTAATTGATCTGACATATTCTTAGGATTAGTCTACATTAAATATCTAAGTTTAGAAGATATTCCTCTTTATGATATAATAATAGTGGCCAGCCATGAAGGAATCGGCCTATAAAAGGAGCAAACCTGAATTGAAAAGAGGTAAGTGAGAAAAACCCAAAAGAAATACTTTGCTTATATACTTACCTGAGACTAATTTTATCATCGGAGCTTTTCAGGTACAACACCACACCGGTGCAAGTCATCCGAGATCCCCATAAAAGAATTTCCATAGCAATTCTTTGCATCTTAAATATTTACCGACTTTTAACATTATCAGTTTGGCGCCCACCGTGGGGCCCGAAATATCAATCTTTTCGGTCCCTTTCTTTAACAAAACTCCCCTTTTTTCCGATATGGTCATCATACGATCCAAATTGCAAGCCGATGATACTCTCGGCCCGGTCAATCCAGTTAACCAGTCGGAACTAGGGGTACAACTGGAGAGCACCTCCGAACCATCAAAACGAGCCTCTCACGGTGAACCTCCCCCTGTAGCAGAACGGCCATCTTTGCAAAATGAACAACCAACTCCTCCAGACGAGTCCCCGGTCGATCCTCCAACATGCCAAGAAATTGGATCAACTTCTAATGATCCTTACCGACATCAACTTAATCATATGCAAAAGCAAATGGAGAGCATGACTTTGCTCATCCAGACTCTAACACGCCAACAAGATTTACTCATTTCCCACGAAGCACATAATCCATCCCCACAGCACCCAGTTCAGACTCCAGTCCATCCCGATCTAATCGGTCGGCAACCGGTAAATGCCACGATCCCGTTACAGCGAGTCGTGCAAGAAAGCCGACGTTCTCCAGTTCGACCTCGTTGTTTCAATGAGGAAGAGGGGAGCAGTTCGGGAGTTGGCTCTAAAAGACGGACCATGAACCCCGAGAAACGGCGTCCAGAGCCTGATCTTGTTGCAGAACGCTCTCATGGATCAGGGGCATCCACGTTAAGAAAAAACAGGCCAGAACCAATCCGATGCACATCAAATCAGAAAAGGAATGAGCCAACAAGAAACAATCAACCTGAAGCAATGGCAATTGACAATTCTTCTCCTTTTGTGGTCACAATTCTGCAAGAGGCATTGCCTGATAAGTTCAAATTACCAACTATTGATCCCTATGATGGAACCAATGATGCCCGAGAGCATGTGCTAACTTTTAAAGACCATATGTATCTCAAAGGCGTATATGATCCTATTATGTGTCGCGCCTTCCCTATGACCCTCAAGGGACCAGCTCGAACATGGTTTCAAAGATTGCAACCGCACTCCATTAGCTCATTTCAACAACTCAGCTCGGCGCTTATAGCACATTTTGTAAGCAGCCATCGACCAAAGAAGCCTGCAACATATCTCTTGAGTCTTGATCAGGAGAAAGATGAAAGTTTAAAATCCTATTTACAGCGTTTTAGTGCGGCCCTGCTTGAGATCGATGTGCTTAATGAGGGTGTAGCCATGGCAGCAATGATGAAAGGACTCAGGATCAGAAGCCTCAGAGTCTCATTTGTTAAAAGGGAACCAAAAACCATTACCGAGCTGCTGGAAAGGGCAAGAAAATACATCGGGGTAGATGACTTATTTGACGCCGATAAAAAGAAGCAGGAGCTCACTCAGAAGCGAAAGGAGCGTGAACCTGATGAGAAGAAGCAGCCAGAGAAAAAACAAAAAACTAAGGTAATGGAAGGAAACCGATCTCCGACAAGGAGATTCACGTCCTTTACGCCATTACGTCAACCTGTCCACGCAATTCTAAGTGAGGTTGAAACCTAACCTTTCGTCAAATGGCCGCTCCGGATGAGATCGGATCCGAAAAGGAGGGATAAAAACAAATATTGCGCATTTCATCGCGACCATGGACATCTCACTGAGGACTGTTTCGATCTGAAAAATGAGGTAAAACGTCTCATAAAGCGAGGATATTTGAAAGAGTTTGTTGATCTGTCAAAAGATGAAAATCATTCTCAAACACATCCTGACCCCGACTCAAAACAGCAAAATCATCAGCAAAGGTTAGCCGGAATAATTGATACTATTCACGGGGGTTTCACGTACGCCGGAGAAAGTATGTCATCTAGAAAGGCATGCGCAAGATCAGCTCAGACTTCTCCTTCAGATCAGGTCATGAGTATTGATCGTTCCATCTCAAAACGGTATGGCCTGTTGTCTTTCTCTCAGGATGATCTAAAAGGAGTTCACTTACCTCATGATGATCCGTTGGTGATTAAAGCAATAATTGCGAATTATTCGGTAAGCAAAATCTTGGTGGACACTGGCAGTTCGGCTGATATTTTATTTGTAACTGCCTATGAAAGGATGGGGCGAAACATTGAAGATCTCTCCCCGATCAATACCCCACTCATTGGGTTCAATGGGTCATCTTTACAACCACTAGGATGGGCCAACTTACCAATTACGATTGGAGATTCCCCAACTCAAGCTACCCGAGACGCCATTTTTATGATCATCGACTGTCCGTCTGCCTATAATGCCATCATTGGGCGACCCAGCTTAAATGACTTCGGAGCGGCAACGTCAACACTCCATCTTTGTATAAAGTTTCCGGCATCTCATGGGACAGGAGAAGCTAAAGGAGATCAAGCAGTTGCCCGATCCTGCTTCAACATATCCCTTTCCTGTAATGAAGGATCACCCCGAGAAGTGACTCGACAAATTCCACCAATAAGTCTTGCCATTTCTCCAGAATCCTTAGTTCAAAGTAATGAGCTGAAAAAATTGCATCCTGATCTACTTCCATAGCAATTACAGGACACCGGAATTGATGATCTTCGAGACGAGCAAAATCTAAGATCCACTCCTCTGGAAGGTCTGATCGAAGTTCTGGTGCATCCCACCGATCCTACAAAAATTGTGAATATCGGATCAGATCTTCCCGACCCAATGAAGGCCGATCTTACAATCTTTTTGAAAGCGAACTGCGATATCTTTGCATGGGGGCATGAAGACATGCCAAGGATTGACCCGACTATTGCGATGTATGAGTTACATATGGATCCATCTTTCAAACCGATCAGACAAAAGAAGCGTGTTGCTTCACAAGAAAAGTCACAAGCAATCCAAGAAGAAGTTCATAAACTTCTCCAAGTGGGTTTTATTCGGGAAGTCTTTTATCCGGATTGGCTGTCCAATTGCGTTGTGGTTAAAAAGAAAACTGGCAAATGGAGAGTATGCGTCGATTTCTCCGATCTGAACAAGGCTTGTCCCAAAGATAGTTTTTCCTTACCTCGAATAGATCAGCTGGTTGATGCAACTGCTGGGCACGAACTCCTGAGCTTCATGGATGCGTACTCAGGCTACAACCAGATCATGATGCATCCAACTGACCAAGACAAGACGGCGTTCATTACAGCGATCGGTATGTTTTGTTATCTCAGAATGCCTTTCGGATTAATGAATGCAGGATCAACATATCAGCGGACCGTCACAAGGATGTTCAAATATTTATTGGGATCAACAATGGAAGTCTACATTGACGATATGCTTGTCAAAAGTTTGAAGGCACCCGATCATATTCAACATTTGAACGAAGCTTTCAGTATCATGCGACGTTTCGGGATGAGACTTAACCCGACCAAATGTTCGTTCGGAGTCTCATCAGGAAAGTTCTTGGGCTTCCTAGTGACTAAAAGGGGAATAGAGGCGAATCCCGATCAAATTCAAGCTTTGCTTAACATGAAATCCCCGACCACAATAAGAGAAATACAGCAATTAAAGGGCCGAATGGTTGCTTTAAACCGATTTATTTCCAAATCCTCTGAGAAAGGATTTCATTTTTTCAAAGTTCTCAAAGGTAAAAAGATATATCATTGGACTCTCGAAGCTGAGGAAGCATTCCAACAGTTGAAACAATATCTGGGGACTCCACCCCTCCTCTCAAAACCTTTGCAAGGTGAGACCCTATTTCTATATCTCGGCGTTTCATCATCAGCTATCAGTTCTGTGCTTATTCGAGAGGATAGGGGAGTACAGCGACCAATTTATTACATTAGTAAAGCTTTGATAGCTGCTGAGAGTCGGTATCCTTTACTTGAAAAATTGGCCTTTTCTATTGTCACCTCGGCACGCAAGTTACGACAATATTTTCAAGCTCATCCAATCATTGTACTAACCAATCAACCTCTACGGCATATACTTCACCGACCTGATACTTCTGGGAGAATGATCCGATGGGCGGTAGAATTGGGTGAATTTGATATTGAATATCGCCCTCGCCTCGCCATTAAAGGCCAGGTATTGGCTGATTTTGTGGCCGAGTTCACACCAGATCTTCAACCTGAACAAAAATGTATCCCAACTAAGTCAACTGCCTCGGTACTCAAAGGTAACAAAAACAAAAATAACATGCAAACGTGGCATCTATTTGTCGATGGTTCTTCTAATCAAAAAGGGTCCGGGGCGGGAATTGTGCTGATCTCTCCTGACGGAGAAAAAGTTGAGCTGGCTTTACGGCTTAATTTTAAAACGACAAATAATGAGGTGGAATATGAGGCCTTATTCGCAGGACTACAAGTGGCAACCGACCTCTTTGTTCAAGACCTATAAGTTTTCAGCGATTCACAATTAATCGTTAATCAGGTCAACAGAACATATTCAGCAAAAGATTTATCGATGCAAAAATATTTGTCCAAAACTCTCGAGGCTTTTACATACTTCACATCCATTTCAATCCACCAAATTTCGAGGGAAGAAAACTGCCATGCCGATGCGTTGGTAAATTTAGCTTCTGCAGTACATACCGACCACCCAAGATCAATCATGATTAAATTAGTTGAAATACCTCTTATAAGCCATGTGGAAGAACCGATCTTCAATATCCAAACTGAGTCTACATGGTTTGACACAATCAAAAATTATATCACATCAGGTGTTCTTCCCACCGATAAGGCCGCTGCTCGACGTTTGAAATGCAAATCAGCTCGGTACTGCATAATCAATAACAACCTCTACCGTCGATCATATTATGGGCCGTGTTTACGGTGCGTTTTACCCGATGAAGCCAATTACGTACTCCGTGAGATCCATGAGGGTATTTGTGGAAATCATGCAGGGGGCAGATCCCTTGAGAAAAAAGTAGCCCGGCACGGGTACTATTAGCCTCAAATGGAGAAAGATGCCACCGATCTGGTCCGCAAATGTGATAAATGCCAGCGTTTTGCTCCCATCCCCCATCAACCGCCCAGTATGCTTGTCCCGATCTCTAGTCCCTGGCCATTCGCGCAATGGGGCATTGATATCGTGGGCCCATTTCCTACGTCAAAGGGACAAAAGAAATTTTTAATCATTGCTATTGATTACTTCACCAAGTGGGTGGAAGCCCGACCAGTCGCTAGGATCACCAAGAGTAGTATCAGGAGCTTCATATGGGAAAACATCATTTGTAGTTTTGGTATACCACGGACTCTTGTTGCCGATAATGGGATGCAGTTCAATAATTCTGGATTGCGTACATTATGTCGGGATCTCGGTATCCAAAGTAATTTCTCCTCTCCAGGTCATCCACAAGCTAATGGACAGGTCGAAGTAACCAATCGAACGATCATTCACTCTCTAGAAAAAGATTGGAAAAAGCTAAAGGATCATGGGTAGACGATCTCTCGTCGGTATTATGGGCGTATCATACCACCAGTCGGATTTCTACGGGTGAAACTCCTTTTTCTCTAACCTTTGGGACCGAAGCTGTCATACCAGTCGAGATCGGTCTGCCAAACTATCGAGTCGAAACTTTTAATCAAGACCTCAACAATCAAGAGCTCTGCTTTAACCTTGATATGTTGGAAGCAAAAGGAGAAACAACTAGGCTTCGTAGAGCTCTGCTTTATCCTCCCGATCCCTTTATCTTGCGCATAATATTCTAATGACATTCATATGTGAACTTTTTCATTCAACATTTCAAGTCCCGACCGATCTTGGGCCAGCAATTATAATTTGCTCTTCAAATAAATCATGGGATTGATTAAAGGGTTTAAACGTCTAAACGTTACCCCGGTTACTTCAGTTCGGCATAAAGTGCATTGATACTCCACTTCACCCCGAACTCGGGGAGATGGATAATGTTATATTAAAAACAACATGGAAACCAAACACAAACATGGAAACCAAACATTTTTAATTCATTAGAAAATGAACGTCAGGATTACATAATCATTGGAAAATAATATCGGGATTACATGATTCCATTAAACAAAAAAGATAATAAAAAAACTCAGGAAAAGACTCAATCCAGATCAATCGCCTTGCCACGAGAGGTCGGAGTATTAGTTTGATCTTGATAGGCTGATGGATCAACCGAAGCTGAAGCAGCATATATCGGTGCATTCTGATCAGTAACTTCCTGATTACCGATGTTTTCTTTAGCAGCAGCTTCACGCTCCTGATTAGCTTGTGCACGATCAGCTTGAAGTTGAGCCCTCATTTCAGCCAAGGTAATTTTCGAAAAATCGGCTTCGGGAAAAAACCTCTTCATCAGATCCCGTGGCCCGTTGAAACCTTTTACTAAAAAAGCCCAGCTTCCTTCGTGATCAATGCTCTTAGCTCATCGGAGGAACGGTATTCAGAAACCGCCTTTTCAGCACTCTCCTTCTCGGCTGCTTTGGCTATCTCTTGCTCGGTCAGCAATCGATCAATTTTCCGAGTAAACTCATCTTCGCGCTCTCGGAATTTAGATATCTCTTCCTCCAGCACGGCTTGAAATGATCGGACCTCACCAGATTTCTCCTCCACAGACTCCTTTAATTTTTTATTAATTATATATATAGAAACCTTGGATCTTCGAAGGGAATGGAGGCCGATGAGTGCAGTCTACAAACAAAAGGGGAATGTAAGAACATCTATATATCAACACAAAAAACTGAAAACTCGTTATCGGTTATTTAAAAGTACCTTAACTGCGGCATGAGCTAGGAGCTCGGGAAGTTCGGACTGAGGAATTTGAGAAATAATCTCCTTGTCAGCCGACCCATAGAGACCCTCAAGGGCCTTCAAACTCGCATTCGGGCTGTTCACAAAAGAACTAGCCACCGTAAGACCAGACAGAGTGAGGGGTGCACCTGATCCAGCACTCATCCAGTCTTTCGCCGAAGTTCGACCGGGGCGAATGCCAACACCCGATCCAGAAGCCGATCCAGAGCCGACCTTCCTACTGATCGGGACTCCATATGGGATATCTTCTTCAGCCCTTGGTCTTTTCTTCTTTTTTGAATCTTGGGCCGACACCTTGGCCACACTTACTGACGGAGGAGGAACAACAGGTGATTCTTCCTCGAGTATGACTCCCCCGAGAACATCGTCGATATCAATATTCATGGCTGAAAAATAAATATCTTGTTATGAAAATACAATCAAGAAGTAGTGAAATAAGGAAATATCTACAAAATATGAAGTCTACCTCTTCAGGATTGAGAGTTGTTCTTTCTGTTAACTTTCTTTCTTTCAGCCCGAGCTCTGATTTCTCCTAGAATCCTTTGCTCGTCGGCTCTATCTTTTGCTTTAATGACAAAATTTCTTGAACGATCTAGGAAGGGTCTGATCGGAAGACCGTCTATTGTTTTGTCACGGAACAGTCTTTCAACCAGTTCAGTAGGAAGGACCGGAAATTGATGAGCCAATAGTGCGGGATCCAGTATCGATCGTCGCGCAAGAGGTTAAAACCACGCTCTTCCCTCTACAACAGGTCAATCCGACCTGTAATACGATCAGTTAATGCTCCACACCGAAGGATTTTATCCGCTACAAGGAAAAAAAATTTAGTTCGGGATCGATAAAGAGCATGTATTATCACATAAAAAAGAAAAAATTATGAATAAAACCTGGCCGAGGTCCCAATCTCTTGGAACGGGAAACGTGCGTTCTTCGACTTCCCCGAACTCCCATCCAGGGCCACTGACGAAGAAATACTTGTTCTTCCACCCTTTGATTGAAGAGAGAAGATCCCCGATGCCCGGTCTCTTTGTACAGTTTCCTAAGTACCACCAACCAGGAGAAGCCCGGGAGTTCTCTTTGATGAAACACATAAACTTCAAGTCATTGAAGTTCGGCGTCTATCCAAGCGATCTCCATAACACCATAAACCCGAGGAGCACCCTCCATGAGTTCGGTGTTAGCATAACCGGACTTATCCCCAGCCGGTGGAGTACTTCTCTAATGAAGGGTTGCAAAGGAAACCTAAGTCCAATTTTGAAGGTTTCCTCATAAAAACAAATTTCCCCGGGGAGAGCATCGGTAACACGTATTTCCGACCCACGAATTCTAATATTAATGGAATTGGGAATGCGATATGACCTCCTGATCTCAGTTTCTCTCTCCTCTTCTAAAAGGTTGATATGGACAAATGGAAATGGGGGGCTAGGAAGATCATCATCAGGTCGGCTGATCGGATTAGGAGGAAGGGATTGGATCGGATTGACCTCTAAGGTATCAAAGATAGATCCGGACGTACTAGTACCAAATCCACCCCGATTATCTGATCCGTGTTGATCTAGGGGAACTTGCTGACTAAACATATCTAGGTTGTTTGGATGAATAGAAAAAAAAAAACCGTCGGAAAATTCAAAGGTTGCCGGAAAACTCAAATGTTCACCGGAAAACTCAAAAACAAAGCTACAATCCTAAACAAATATCAAGACAGAACAAGGGAAGCATCAAAATGAACGGTTAAAAGAGAGTTGCAAGGGAAAAGTACCTTTTATGACGGTGTAAAGGGCTCTAAAGTGGTAAATAGGGATGAACGGAAGCTGAAGAATCGAATGTCTTCTCCGGCGAGCTCTTGAACAGTTCGGTGAATAGTTTTGAAAATGGAAGAAGAAATGAGGGGGAAAATAATTACTGTTTCTTTTATACATGGCTTGTTAAACAAGCATCTAACCAGAGCATGACACGTGTCAAAAACCCTATGCTCTAAATTCAAGCGACGGATAGGCTCATCATTACGTCTGACGCACCGCCATGACGATCTCGATTCCCAAAGAAGCAACAGCAGCACCTCGAGCCCCAAAAATAAAAAGAGCATTTATTACGATTTGACAACCGTTACGTCTTACGAACGAGTTCGGTGTTAAAAACCTATCCGAATGACCCGACATGTTTCTTATAAGAAGAAACCGATCTGTACCTTATGCTTCCAAGATTGATCCTACTTACTACGAACGATCTGTTTTCCCTAGAAACTCTGATTTGAATTTACTTCCGTGAAGATTGTTGTCTATGAACCGACTTCACAAAAGTAGGGGGCAACTGAAGAGGGTGAAAACCGATCTAGTCTTTGAAAACGGTACATAAATCATTGGTTCCTGATCAGTATCGTTGCCCGATCTAAATATTGATTTAGTTACCCGATCTAAGTTATGTTATCAGAAATATCTTGATTTGACTCAAAACCGCCGTACTTATGACGGTTCGGTATTAGATGAATAGATATTTCAAGCATTTAATTGATCTGACATATTCTTAGGATTAGTCTACATTAAATATCTAAGTTCAAAAGATATTCCTCTTTATGATATAATAATAGCGGCCAGCCATGAAGGAATCGACCTATAAAAGGAGCAGACCTGAATTGAAAAGAGGTAAGTGAGAAAAACCCAAAAGAAATACTTTGCTTATATACTTACCTGAGACTAATTTTATCATCGGAGCTTTTCAAGTACAACACCACACCGGTGCAAGTCATCCGGGATCCCCATAAAAGAATTTCCATAGCAATTCTTTGCATCTTAAATATTTACCGACTTTTAACATTATCAGACAGTTCTTCTTGTCATGTGACTGCCCATATTTTCCGCATCCATTACATCGCCTATTGGGATCTTTGGCCGTTGCCTTTTCTTTACCTCCCTTGAGTCGACTACCACATCCCTTCGCCCTAACTTTTTTAGACTCGTTATATGCTACCGAATGAGCAATGTTACTTTCCGCGGACTTGGAAATATCAACAACTTTGGTATAGGGGATTGCCTTTACCGCAGCATGATCAAGCAATAATAGTTCTCTAAGCTTCTCATATCTCTCTTCACAAAAAACAGCATCGTCAACTATATTCTTGAAAATTTGGTATAAGTCATTGCGCCTCAACATGATAGCTGAAGTAGACGAGTCCTGAATTTCCACCCCATCCTCAATGCAAGGCATACCTAACTTTGCTGCCTTTGTCCATCTCTTAAGTATGTATTTCTCTTGTAAGGTTAACACTTGTTTTCTTGTGAAGAAGGCCACCATGTGTCTGCAAGGTATACCTTCAAACTCAAATTTTTTACAACTACATTTAACCACATCAGTACACTTATCTTCCACCAATCTCCGCATCCTCTCCTCGCCACTTGCATGTGTGACATCAAAAACTGTACTATTATGATCATCACTTGTAACATTTAAGATGTATAGCACACTTTCAAACAACTCATCTTGGAATTTCCTAAAAATTGCGTGGGTATAGATACCCGCCATTTGTGACTCCATGAGCATCCTCGTATTAAGTATAGGTTGTTCATCGATGTCAACATGGTCCGCATTTAACTCTCTATGTCGTTGCTTTGCAAGTGCCCTATCGAAGCATGTGACCAAATCCATTAAAGAATTCTTTCGGTTGAAATATCTTTTGAAAAAAGAATGTGAACTTTCAGCACGTTGACTACTAGACATTCTAGCCGAAAAAATATGCTTAACATATGCCAGAATCCATTTTTCACGTAGACCAAACATTGCTGCCAACCATCCATTCCCTTGCAATTGACTTTTCTCTATTATAGCATCCCAATGAGTATTGAACTCGTATTCTGTTTCTGAGTCCCAAATGCATTTTTTAAAATGCGGATAAAAATCCATATATGTTTTTGTAAGGATCTTTTCTGAGAACTTTGTCAAAATGTGCCAAATGCAGTACCGATGAAAAGTGTTTGGAAGGACTTGGGCAATTGCTTTGGTCATTGTTGGGTCTTGGTCAGTTATTATCATTTTTGGGGGATCACCTGGCATTGCTTTCAACCATTTCTCAAACAGCCAAATAAATGAATTAGTGGTCTCATCGCCAAGGAATGCAGCCCCCAGCAGGATGGTTTGACTATGATTGTTGACCCCAAGCATTGGTGCAAATATCATACTGTACTTGTTGGTTTCATACGTTGTATCAAACACAACAACATCACTAAAAGCTCTATACGCCCTTCTAGATGTAGCATCCGCCCAAAAACAATGAGTTAGACAGTTATCATTGTCAGACTCAATTGTAAAAGTAAATGCGGAGTTTTTTTCTTGTTCTGAAATAAAATATTCATGAAGCATTTCCGCATCATGACCATCAAGTACTTTTCTCAAATCTCTCTTTGCATTTCTGATATCCCTCTCAGTGCATCCGATGCTTTGTAACCCACCAGCCTGTAACTCCAGAATACTCATTTGCTGATGGGCAGGGATGTTTGCAGTAGCAAGCTGTTGCATGAGAGACTTTAAAGCTTCTGAAACTTTACGATGAGACCTCAAAAAATGTATTTTTTTAGGGGTTGCAAGTGAGTGTGTGTGCTCCTCAATTAATTGTGAAACTTTGTATTTCGAACTTGATTTGACAAAAACTATACAAAGTTTTGCCTTACAATCCTCCCGAGAAAGCCCACGCACCCTTTTCGGATCAATAATGGGCATTATCCTCTTCATACCTTCTTTATAACACACGTACTCCTTCCTCCTAATATGATTATCCCCACCCTTACGACTAGAGCCAATTCGAACACTGAACCCACCCTCTCTCGCGTAGTTATTATAAAATTGAAAAACTTATTCCAATGAAGAAAATTATTGGCCAACCGTAGGTTTATGACCATGCATGACTTGAGGGATGTAATGCAAGTCAGAATTTGTTGAAGAATACTCTTCAGGTTGTTGAGTATTTGGCCCTTCATAATTACCCTCTTCTAAGTTAAATGGCATGTCATCCATATCACCCATTTACTGTATAAGGTTAAAAACTAGGCATTACTCAACAAAATTGAAAGACAATAACAAAGGAAAGAGTTTAATATGGATTGGTCATATAATTATACAACAAAAACATCTAATAGAGCGTATCAATATATGATGGATAAGCATGATCATACATATATAAGACCTTTTTGATCTTAAGGATGGATTAGCATGATCATATTATTAACGAAGTCATTCAAAAAAAAAAAAAAATTAAGGAATGGTCATACATGCCTAACATACATGCCTTACATTTTCTTTCCTTTTCCTCTTACTTTCCAAAAACCAAACGGAGCCTATAGGACCTTAGTAAATAGTAACCTAATCTTGTATTCACTTAAGTGCATCCTGAACGGTGGATACAATCCTAAATGGTGGAACCAACATGTCGACTGCTAGATGCTAACATTAATATCAGCATAATTTAACCAAAATAATTTACAAATAGATACGTTCAACAGTGAGCATAATACATGATGTCCTGCCTTCATTATATTTTTAAATTCATTAGTAGTTTGCATGATTGAAAGATAATTTTGGCAAGAAAAGTGTCACAAGAACTCAGTCTCAAATCTCAAACTACATTTAAGATCAAAAACATTTTATGAACATGGATCAAGCACCAACAAAAAAAAACAAAAAAAAAAGAAACTAACAAACAAAGATTAGATCAAATTAAATGGCAATTTGGGGATTTATTATGCAATGGTGAGTTGCTATAGATTGAAGTATTTAGCAAATTACATATAATAGAGTTTCACAAAGTCACAATTTTCTATAATATAATTTCATATAGTCAAAATTAGGAATTGCAATTATGGAATTTCATATTTATGATTATATATGGCCCAAGTTCTCTGTAATATGCTCATTTAATCTACTAGAGTTTCACAGAATCACTAGAACAAAAAATATCAACCAAAAAAAAAAAAATGGCAGTGGTTAACAATCGACTGTTGGCTTATGCAATGGTGAGTTGCTGAAAATAAACTAGACATATTATTTTTAGAATCACTGGAACAAAAAAAATAAAAAATAAAAATAAAAAATAAAAATGAAGCTAACAGTCGACTGTTGAATCCTATCAGTCGACCGACAGAGAGCATGCATTTCAGACATAATCCATACACTATAACAGTCGACTGGTAGGGGCTAACAGCCGACCGATAGAAATTTTTCATAAAAATTCCACCAAATAACAAACCGGCAGCTTTTCCCCCCATTTTCCCGGCAACCAAACACAGTATTCACATGTACACAATATTCAAAAACCCAAACACTTTTTTCAGGCAAGGCAACCATCAACCAAACACAATATTCACAAAGCTCAGTAGAGAAACCCCCATTCAAATCAGCAACCATCAACCAAACACATTTGATTTCAAAAAAAAAAA
>JAESVK010025052.1:0-10189 GCA_017140935.1 Hamamelis virginiana | reverse complement strand
GAACAAATATTGATTTAATGTGGGTGCATAACCTTTCCTAAAATTATCCACAATATTATATTTACCAATATAATATAATAATCAAGATAAACAAATATTCCATCCATACACGATCACATGGATCCCAATTGGTTAATTTTAGAGCCTATGCTAAGAAAATCCTTCATGTATAACGCGCGGCACGAAAACACATCCCCTTACAAGGCTTCTCAAAATAATACATCCATAAAAATTTACATCCCAAAGTGATCCTACTACAAATGATCTAAAAATAAATAACTAAGGATGCTGCGATGCACATTATACATAGTAGAATAGTCTTATCACACAAAGCAAACAAAACACAAGGTCATTTGCAAATTGCCAATTTAATCATCCATTTAATCGTAAAACTAATATACTAGCACATAACAAGCAATCAAAGTATTTAAGTGGATGATTGTGCCCCGCACTCCATCTGAGGATACATGCCAAATAGGTCTCAAATCCTAAGTTTGTGGGGCATTGATAAACACAAAGAATCAATACTCAAGAAAAATAATAAACAAATTATTATTAATCTAATTGCCACATTAATGATGTGTGATCAAATGTCGCATAATCTTTCCTCTTTAAAAAAAAATTTGAAAGTTTAAAATGGTCTCTAATTTTATATTATTATTTAAAAAAAACTTAAAATTAATAAACAATAAAAAATGGAGACTAGAAGTACTATAGAAATTAAAAAGGGTCACATGTGATTAAGCCCTCTGGATTCACTCGTCAAAACGTGTAACCTTGTGACCACGCAATCCAATTGAGTTTAGGATTATCTAAATGCGGAAGCGGTCCAATCAAATTGATCCTATGCTTGTTGTTACTAGCCCACACACATCCACGCAATCCACGAATGCCAAGAACACGAACAAAGCCTTCATGTATACCTACGAACACGTCTAGATCGAAGGAGTGGCTACTAGAGTTCCCCCTTGATGTTTCACGACTCCAAATCCAAGAGCTTTGATGATGGCTCTTAGAGAGTGAAAGAGAGAAAAACTTACGTATTTTTTGGATGAGTTCAGTTATTATTTGGGATTATAGGAGTATATATAAAGAGAACTGAATCCTAATTAGAGTAGGAATCACTTAGAAAATCCTAATTAAAGTAGGAATCATTCACTTAGGAGATATCTCTAATCTTAGGATGATGACTTATATACTAATCCACTTAGAAGATATAAGTCATCTTAAACTCTTAATCCCGATCAAATAATTATCCACCCTAAGTGGGCTGATATTGGTTCGGGTACGAACCTGACCCAATTAATTATTTACATTAGGATATGAATGGAGGTAAGGAAGAGGCGACACTATATTGATTGAAGTTTCTTTCAGATCTTGTACAAAGGCATACTAAGAGAATCTCCAATAGAGCACTATATGAACTGTCATTACTAAAATTTGACATTGACACCCAAATAACTTGCTTCAATTGAGTGCCATTTGGGTGCCAAAATTTGACAATGGCAACCCTTACTATCAAATTTAGCACCTCAAATGGCATTTACCATTTGCATGCCATATCATATATACTTTCTCTTCAAAAAAAAAGAAAAATGTCAAAATATGGTAGTAATGCATTATATATACTTAGTGTCAAATTTTAGCATTGAGGTCATTTCACCATTTGGTATCATTTAAAGTACCAAATTATGATTTTCGCAAATACATGAATGTATTAGAGATGCTTTAAACATCAATCCAATCTCAAATAAAGAGAAAAACTACAAGGCATCAATAATCTCTATTATTCACTTGAGAGAGAGATGCATAAATAATTAAAGTAGTACAAGATGTCAATGTTATCTCAATATGGGTGCATCCACGAATACACGACAGAACTATTTTTCACGACAAAGAAATTATTGATCACTGTTTGGTTGCTACTTTTCATCAAGGAGTTGGGAAATAAAAATTTGTATACGTTGATTACTATTTTCCCTTGACAAACACACAGCGAATGTTTCTTGTGCATCTCAATTAGTTAAACTTGGTAGATATTGAATTTGATTGATAGATCAATTCACCTGTAAATAGGTATTGTGATGATGGGATTAAATATTATATAAATGACCCCTAGTTATCAGATTATTTTATTCCCATCTCATTATCTCTTTAATTGCATTATCAGATTTTCTCTACATTATTATCTACTTGAATTGGCATCATACTTCACTAGTCGTGAGTAGTGATTAAGATATATAAGGGGTCTATTACAGCAAGATGCACCTTATGCAAATTTGTATAAAGTGATCTATTTAGACAGTAATCTAATGGTCGATCGTTTTTAAAAAAACTGTAAAAAATGGTGACATTTTGAATAATAAAAAAATCGTACTCCGTAGTTTTTAAAGTGACGTTTTAAAGAAACGGACTATTCACTACGATTTTCAACATGCAAGACATGCATGTATAGGAAGGGTATTTAATCTAATATGGTTTATCAAAATATGTTTTATGATTGACCCTAAACAGGTCACCTTACACAACTTTGCGTGCCGTGCACTTATGTAATAGACTCCTTGGCGATAAAGATAATGTAGGATTAAACTATGAACTCTTTAAAGTTGGTTCTTGGCATATGATTTATATATGATTATTTTAATGGACAAACCCGATCCAATCAGCATATGCTTACATAAACAATGAAAGCATGAAGTCCATATATAATTATTGGATGCATATTTTGAAAAATGGACAGTTAGATTAGATATAGATTGTATTTATGAATGTCTTCCATGACAAAAATTACGGTAATCCAATGTCAGAATCTCAAAATATAGTTATGAAAAATTATGATCACTCAAAACTGTGACAGTTTTCTATTTTCTACAAACCGACCGTTAGATTACTGTGATTTTTAGCAAATATGACATGTATAAGTATAGCATCTAATCCAACGGACAACTTTTCAAAATATGCATTCTACAATTATCTATGAACTTCATGTTTACATAAACTTAATAAGCATATGCTGACTTGATCTGTTTTAATGGATATTCATAGTTTCAATAATTTTTCTTCTCATATGTGTTTGTCTCGACTTAATCGAATTGACATCCTTACATGTTACAAACTTACGATTGCTCATTGCTCTCCCTCCTCTTATATATCAACATTGTTGAATAATCGCCACAATTGAATTTTATGAAATTATTTTTTTGCTATTAAAAGAAAAAAAACATATTTTAAACAAAAGTATTGTGTTTTGTCTTATTAAATAAATGCTCTGTCTAACCAATGAAATCGAATTGGCTTGACAGTAAAGGAATAAGTTGTAAATCCAGACATTCCGGATTTAAAACCATCTAAACTCTCTTACCCATTCACAAGGGCATTATACGACTCCATGGAGTGGTGGCCTCATGTGGAAAACGGGGATTAGTCGGGCTCTAACAGCTAAAACACCTCCTTACTTGGAAAAAATAAAAAAATAAAAAAATAAAAAAAAAAAGCCCCCATCTTGGATATATAGGAATTTCAATAAAAATTAAAAAAAAATAAAAAAAAATCTCAACCTCACTCCTTATCTCCTTTCACTTTACGTACTCATTGAAGATGACCTTCCATCAACCCATCCCTCGATTTCAATCAATCTCTCTTAAGTTTAAGATTGTCCATCTAATGTCAATATATCGGTGGTAGGCTTTCAATGTGTATGGTTGGCAATTCAATTTTACGTAAATTTTATTTAAATTAAATTGGGGATAAATTTAGGTGTATATATATATATATATATATATAAAACTAGCTAACATTCCAAAAATCCATTTTATAAGAGAAACAAAAGAAAAATAAAAATACTTTTTGAATATAAGCGCATCACTTCCATTTTAAATTAAAGATTATCTTATAGTCTAAATAATATAGTATCCAATCTTTAAAAAAAAAAAAAAAAGTAATAGAATATAAGACCGACCTTACGCAAAGTTGCATAAAGTTGGCTCCATATGGCAAATTTTATATGACAGTTCATAAAATTGACCGTTGGATTAGATGCCCCTCCTATGTATGTCATGCCTGTAAAAAATCACAGTGATCTGACGGTTGGTTTTTGAAATAACTGCCATCTAAAATTGGTTATATGGAGCTGACCTTACGCAACTTTGCATAAAGCCGGCCTTATAGTATCATCCCTATATATATATATATATATATAGATAGATATATATGAACGCCATCTCTTCTTCCCCACTTTTCAAGACCCACCGTGACCTCAAATCACAAGCGTAATCCCTACCTTCACCAACCCCAAATCCCAAAACCCTTTTACCCAAATTAAGGAACCGTGGTTGCAATTTTGACTATGACTGTCGCTGTGGTTGTGAGTGGCTACAGTTGTGATTTGGGTGTGGCTGAAACTGATAAATGCAAGGTCGAATGGGTTAATGGTTCTTCAGGATTAAGTGGAAGCATGTTGATTTGAAATTAAGCTTCCTAGGGTTTGATAAGATCTCTGCTAGGGTTACGATCGCGGGGGTGGGCACGATTTTCCGTGTGCCTCTGGCCCTCCGGTGACCTCTGTTGCCGGCGGGATGGGTTCTGAGATTCATGTGGGTGGGTCTGAGGTCGCTGGGGAGACGAAACAGGGTGCTCTTCCTTTGCTCAAGCACTCCAGCGGCCTTTGCCACAACTAAAATTCCGTGTGCCATTGAGGAAGCCTGAGAAGATTAATGGGGAACTAGGGTTTGTGTTCTTTGACGTTGAGATGGAACGGGCAGCTGAGGTTATGAAGTTTGCTCTGATTCTAAAATTTACATCGACGAGGCCCTCCATTGATGTGCTGCGAATGAAGATCATCAAAACGTGGGGATTTAGCGAGGTGCCGATAGTGAGTTTTATGGATAATTATCATGTATTATTGCATTTGGCAAATGAAAAAGATTATCTTCATGCTTAGGCGAGGGAAGGGCGAGTTGTGGCGGGTTGTCAATTCCGTCTGTTTAACTAGACGGTGGAGTTTGATGTTAAGAAAGAGCCTTTTATTGCTCCGCAATGGATTTTTCTCCCTGGTTACACTTTTACCGGCTGGACTACCTTCAAAGCCTTGCAACACGGTTTGGGCGATTTCTAGGGATAGACAATGCAACTCTGTATCTTACGTGAGCTACGGGGGCGAGAATCTGCGTAGAAGTGGATTTACAGGATGAACCGGTTGAGGGATTTCCTATTGTTGTTGGCCAAAAATCCCAGATTTGGCAGGGAGTGGTATATGAGAAAATATGGTATCATTGCAAAAAGTGTTTTCGGCAGGGACACACAGAGGTGGTATGCAGAGTGGGTATTCGGCCTAAAGCCAAAACCGAGAACAAGTAGGGGACGATTGTGGGAGGGAAGAAAGTTGAGGATAAAATATGGAAGAAAGTAGGGCGTAAACAGAATGTCTTAGAAGAGAGAGAGGTAGAGAATGTGGATGTTGATGTCCATGTGAATAAAGAGGATGAACAGGCGTTAGATGCGGTTATTAATAATGGCAAACAAATTGTAGTGGAAGGGAATACTACGTTGGTGATCGACTCTGGATGTTGTGCAGGTGGGTTCGAAAATTTGTTGAAAGTTAATGGCGTTGATGTGAGTTTGCCGATGGGTGGGGAGCCTGTAAACTCAGCTGAGGACATTGCCAATGTAAATGTGGTGGCTCCAGCACCTATTAGAATTGAGGAGATTGATGTGCCTGTTGAAGGGGTTCGGGATGTAGGGGCTGTGCTGAATAGAGTTGATTCTTGTAATGCAGACAAGGTTGATGTTGAGGAGGTGGATGGAGTTGGGTTGTGCATGAATAGTTTTGCAGTTCTTTCCGAAGATGACAATTCCACGGAGGTTAATTGTGCGAAAGATTATTTTTCAGATCCTGGATCTCGGCAGGGTGACTCAGAGAACAAAGGTGGGAGTGATGTGGCTGTGAGGAAGTCTCGAAGGGCTAAGGCCCAGCCAAAAAAAATAAATCTATGAATGATAATATGTTGGTGTGGAATGTCCGAGGATTGGGCACTTCTAAAAGACAGTTGTGGAAAATGGTTTGTAAGTATAAAATTTCTATTCTTGTGGTTTTAGAACCTTTTTTAGCAGTTGAAAAAATTCAAAGGTGGGCGTTGAGGCTTGGTTTCAATAAGTTTGGGTCAAACTTTGACGAGGGGGGAAAATTTTGGTTATGTTGGAGGGATGAGTTAAATATGGATTTGGTTAGTATTACTAATCAATCTTTTTCTGGTTTATTCTCGACAAGTGGGAGTCTTTTGTTGGCGACATTTGTGTATGCTAAATGTTCTATGGTGGAACGCAGACAGCTTTGGGATCATCTTTGTAACTTTTCGTGCTCTGGTGTTCCATGGGTTGCTATTGGTGATTTTAATATTATACGTTCTGATGATGAGAGAGCTGGTGGTCATCCTCGACCGAGGAATGCAATGTATGAGTTTAACTCATGTATTAACTCTTGTGGTTTGATTGATTGGAAGATTGAAGGGAAGCAATTGTCATGGTGTAATGGGCAGCAAGGAATGGCGAGAATCTGGGCAAAACTGGATCGTCTTCTGGTTAACAATGAGTTTGTGGTCAAATTTGGGGATGTCGTGGGTCGATTTCTTGGTAGGCGCACATCTGATCATACTCCTCTATTGGTGCAGTTTGTTGTTGCTTTTAATAGATATGGTCCGGCTCCATTTCGGTTCCAAAACATGTGGGCTTCGCATGGGGAATTTCTGAATGTTGTTGAGAGATCTTGGAAGGAACCTATTGATAGGGGGTGGCTTACATCTATTGGCTGGAAAATTAAAGAGACTAAAAGTACACCTGCGTTCATGGAATAAAGAAGTGTTTAGTTATGTGAAAAGAAAAATTCAAGCACTTGAGGAACGAGCGGAGGTGTTGGATTCCGAGATGCAAAATCAGTGCTCGATGGAGTTGGAGTCTGAATTTCTTGAAACTAAAGCTGAATTAGATAGATGGGTACAAAGAGAAGATACGAGATTATTGCAACAGGCCAAACAAAGATGGGTGGATGAGGGTGATCAGAACTCTAAATATTTTCATGCGGTGATTGCGAAAAGACGACGAGGCTCTACAGTGACCAAAATGTGACTCCAGGATGGTACAACAACGTCGGAGTTAATTCATGAAGAAGCTGTGAGATTTTTTGAGAATTTCTTGGCACACGATGATCAGATGGAATTCCCATGTTTAACTCATTTGCTTCAAAGGTTATTGAAGAGTTGATTTCCCCGGAATAGGGAGCATTTATGAAAGGTAGGAGTATATTTCAAAATATCTCCCTCACTCAAGAAATGATTAAATTATTACATCGGAGATATCGGGGTGGGAATGTGTTGATGAAAATTGATATGAGCAAGGCATATGATAGGGTGAATTGGAGGTTTTTGTTGCATGTTTTGCGTGGCTTTGGTACATCGAAGAATTTTTGCGCCTTGATAATGAATTGTGTGACGACGCCATGGTTTTCTATTATGATGAATGGCACGTTTAAAGGCTTTTTCAAGTCGAAGAGGGGGCTTCGACAAGGGGATCCGCTATCCCCTTATTTATTTATAATTATGGAGGAGGTCCTTTCTCAGATGATAAAATTAAAGGTGGCTAAAAGAAAGATTAAGTTATTCTCTCATCCGGTAAATACTCATTTTGTTTCGCATCTTCTTTATGCTGATGCTATTGTTTTGTTTGCCAATGCTTCTAAAGGAATAATAACATGCTTGATGGAAGTTTTGAAGCAATATGAAGTGTGGACAGGACAAAAGGTAAATTTGGATAAATCAGCTATTTATTTTTCTAAGAGTTTGTCTGCTCATCGCTCTAGAGAAATTATGAGGGAGACCAGTTTTTCTCAAGGCCAATTTCCGTTTTATTATCTGGGGGCTCCGATTGTTGATGGAAGACTTAAAGTTAAACACTTTGATCCATTAGTAGAGAGAGTGGAAAATAAATTGGCAAGTTGGAAAAATCGTTTATTGTCGCAAGGGGGAGGCTTATCATTTTGAGGCATGCTCTCTCTAGTATGCCAATACATCTTTTATCAGTTCTTCCAATGCCGAAGTTAGTGATTAAGAAGTTACAGAGTTTGTTTTCAGCTTTTTTCTGGGGTGAAAATGAAGGAAAAGGGAAGAGAAGGTGGAAAGCGTGGAATAAATTATGTGTTCCAGTGGAGGAGGGGGGTATTGGGGTTAGAAAATTGGGGGAAGTTCAGTGTTCGTTATTTCTTAAATTTGGGTGGCTGGTGATGACGCAGGAGTCCTTATGGGCAAGATTTTTTCGGGCCAAATATGCAAAGAATAAACACTTGAGTTTGTGCTTGGGGGGTTTGTCGGGGTCATGTTTCTGGAAGAAAGTTGTTGAGGGGATTCCTTATCTCCTAGAAAATTCTATATGGAAAGTGAAGGAGGGAGATCTTTCGCTTTGGTATGATAAATTCTTGGAGGGAGGTCTTTTATATGGCCTAGTTGATCAGGTTGCAAGTCCAGCAATAAAAATACCAGAGCTGGTCATTAGAGATGCCTGGGATGCGGACAGGTTGCAAAACATGCTAGGTGATCAGTTGGGAGCAAATGTGATAGCATGTTGTGGGATCTTTGAAGGAAAATAAAGATTTGCTGCTATGGTTGCCGGATAGAAATGGAGTCTTCTCAACAAAGTTGGCTTGGGATCTTCTTCGAATCAGAATGCCGGGGTTTGAGTGGGCTTCAGGGTATGGAATAAATTGCTCCCAAAGAAGATGTCCCTACGCATGTGGAAGGCGGTTTTTGGTTGCTTAAGTGTTGATGATCAGGTACAAAAACTTGGCATTCCTTTAGTTTCTTGCTGTAACTGTTGTGACAGGGGCATGGTGGAAAACTTAGATCATGTGCTGGGCAGTGGTCAGTTTGCAAGAAGGTTGTGGTGTAAAGTCTCGGTTGGTACTATTATTGGCACTATTCCTATTATTATGGTTTGGAGGTTGTGGAGGAGGCGGTGTGTAGCCCGGATGGAAGGGAAATTTGAGAGTTTGGGTGTGGTTTGCAACTCAATTAAATATTGGGTTCGTGTAGTGGCTGAGAAGGTTTCTAAGGTTAATCGTTTTTCTAGTTCAGATGTTATTATATTGAATCGTTTAGACATTCGGATTGTGGAGAAACGTCAAGTTAACACTCGAGTTGTACGTTGCTCTAGGCCTAGCCCAAGCAGATTCAAATTAAAATTAGATGGAAGTAGTTTTGGAAACCCAGGTAGTGGTGGTGGGGGAGGTGTTTTAAGAGATAGTACGGGCAAGATGGTGTTTGCTTTCTCTAAATCTTTTGGTTATTGTTCTAATAATGAAGCTGAATTGAGGGCGGTATTGGAGGGTTTGATATTATGCCAGCAGATGGAGTGTTTAGCAATAGATATTGAATGTGATTCCTTGGTAGTTGTAAATTGGGTTTTATCTAATAGGTGTACAGTTTGGTATCTTTGGGATTTTTGGGAAATATTGTTGATTCTTTTAGAGGAGTTTGATTTCACTATTCATTATTGTTTTGGAGAAGCAAATAGTATTGCAGATTATTTGGCAAAAAGTGGTGCTAAGAGGGTGAATAATATGTTCCGAATGGATGGGCAGCTTCCCAAGGACGTAAGAGGTTTGTATAGATTGGACAAATTGGGAATGGCTTATTTGCGGGAGAAATAAGTTTTTTTGGGTCCTATTTTTGTATAGCTGCTGGTTTTATTTTCCTGTTGGTGTTGAAAATAGGGATAGCTTTGGTTATTGTTTATTTGCTATTCTCTTGGGGCTTGGCTGTTACCACGGTATTCCTCCGCCATAAGCGAGGGTTGTTTAATAAATTTGGGATAGGGTCACTCGTGGACATGTGACCTCGTCTATTGAAAAAAATTAAAAAATAAAAAAAAAAATATATATATATATATATATAGAGAGAGAGAGAGAGAGAGAGATTTGAGAGGAAGTGCATGTGGGGTTAATGGAATAAAAAAGTATAGCATAATTTGAACGTGGACCTAGTACTATCGATATAGATCTAGATACATTGAACTTAATCTTCTTAACCTATACGTGACTTGGCAACATCCAATCGGTCCAATTCCATCGATCGTTGCAAGTCTTATCAAAGGACCACAGTAGAGGAGAAGTCATTAAAGTGGTCTGACAGCAATTATTACACATTGA
>JAESVK010025025.1:0-16900 GCA_017140935.1 Hamamelis virginiana | reverse complement strand
CATCCACCATTCTTTCATTCATCCACCATTCATATATACCCACCATTCACATTTATCCACCATTCATATTTACCCACCATTCACATTTATCCACCATTCATATATATCCACCATTCACATTTTAGATGTCACCCAAGGGTGTACATAAATTCTCATGCACCCTTCTTAATTGATGACCACATGGCACATTTCATTGCCCAATGGCAAAATGCCAAGTGTGCAATAAATAAAATAAAATAATAATAATTAAGAAAATTTACTATTGAAAATTTACCATTAGAAAATTTACTATTCAAAATTTTGGGGTCTCACAAGAGTCTAAATCTTGATTTAATAGTTGAAGAATTTATAAAAGAGGGCCAGTGGGATGTGGCTGAATTAAAAAAGCTTTTACCTGATGATAAGGTGAGGGAAATTTTTTGTATTCATGTTGCTCATGATCCAAATGTTGAAGATAAGATAATCCGGGGGCCAAGTTCTTCAAGAATTTTCACTACGAAATCAGCTTATGGGTTGTTACAAGAGAATTAATGAAACGGAATCAAGAGAAAATTTTAATTGGAAAGTTCTCTGGAAAATGAGAATAATTTCAAAGATAAAGGTTTTTTGCTGGTTGGCTATTCAAGACAGGATTCTTTCTAATGAAAATAGAGTCAAGAGGAGGATGACTAGAGATGCTAGTTGCTATTTGTGCAATGATCTGGTAGAAAGATCGCTGCATATATTAAGAGATTGCTTAGTTGTTGTTGCAATATGGAGAACTTTAGTTTCTGATCATTTGAAGGTAAGCTTTTTCACTGGTAATATATCTGAGTGGTTTAAGCTGAACTTGAGAGGGAATGGGAGGGTTAAAAGTTAGAATTTTCCATGGGGAGAGCTATTTACTGTTGGATTTGGAGCAATAAGGGGATTTTTACCCTTCTTTCATTTACCCTCCTAAACCCATGGAGAGAGTGTTAAATGGGCCCCTAGACGAACTCCTAAAATGACGCCCCTACTAGTTATTGACAAAAAAAAATTTGCGTATAAAATTTTAAGTCTTGAACCTTAATTTCTCATAAGCTAAAACCTACAACAATCAATTCAAAATGAGGGTTTTTAATAGGTTCAACCCGAACCTCCAGTCATCATTACAAATATAGTTAAACTAATAAAGAAGACCTACAACAATCAATTCAAAATGAGGGTTTTCAATAGGTTCACCCCAAACCTCCAATCATCATTCCTAACATAAAACAATGTTACCAAGATATCAAACAAAATCATATTTGTAATGCCCCAACTTGACATCATATACCAATCATCATAAATAGGTTGGCATGTGCCAAACTGAAGATACAACTTGATAGGCTCATTCATATTTCCATACTCGGGAGATATAAAATTTAATATCAAAATATGAAATGAAATGTACATTCATATGTCCCAAATTGGATTATACATATAAGAAATTTACAAGCCTTTATGTGAAACATCATAATGCCAACATCCCTGGCACATGGACACAAACCATAATATACATAAAAGGTTTATAAAATCTAAAATTTTATCCCTGCTCTTAATAAAACTGCAGGAATACTTCAAAGTTATCGAACCAAAAGCAAAAGGCAATTCACTCCATTATGCAAGCTATTCTCAATCACCTGAAAATCTATATATTGTATGAAACACAGCGTGAGCCTGATATACTCAGTAGATATTTTATCCTCAATTAACAATAATAATACCGATGCAATTATTCTCAATTACCTAAAAATCTATTGTATGAAACACAACGTGAGCCTGGTATACTCAGTAGATATATTATCCTCAATTAACAATAATAATACCGATGCAAGAAAGAAATAATAATATTTAACATTTCTAAACCATTTATAATTGCAGTGTGAACTTTTGTATTTCATAAACCATTTCCACCAAAATCAAAATCTCATTGGCTTTAGAGAGTATAACAGAAGCTACTTTTTAGGCTAACCAGCCCCTAGCATGACAACACTAAATTATAACCATAACAGGTTCTTCCTCAAGGGTAAGCCACTTGCATAGGCTATTTCCTTTGGGTCTGCTCAAAAGCTCCACCCAGGACCACAGGCCCACTCCCTGAATACTAACTAAGCCAACATATATATTTTCCATGCATTTCATTGCATAATAATATTATCACATTTGCCGACCAGGCATAAATCATTGTAAAAGGCATATAAGTACAATTATCAAAACATCATTTCATAATATGTGCATTCTGCACATATGAGTTCAAGAAATCAATTCATATGCCATCAAAAAATCCATATAAACCATGTCACACATAATATTTCAAAATTCTTATTATCTCATGCATCGTAGTTATCCAAATATGTTTCAAAGAAGGTTTCACAATAATCATGTTAATAAATTCATATATTATCAATGTTAAAGAGGATAGTTATATTCCTACCTTTATCACTGTGAACTCTAAACTCGATTCTTCCCACAGATGCAATCCTAGCTTGCAAATGGATTATCTATAGGACTATCTGGATTTGAAATAAAAGACAAAATAATGCATTTTAACTCCTAACTCAGGAATATGCACAAATAAAATATAAATCAAGGCCTTAACTCCCAAAGACCTTAACTTTGCTCTTAAAGCTCTTTTAAAATAAAGCCCAAGGGAATATAAATCAAAAAAATGAGTAAAATAAAAAAAATAAAACAAAAACAGAGTAGGTTTGTTGATAGCCCCACATCCCCTATCGATAGAGACATGTCTATCAATAGACTTTATATCGATAGAGATGTCTATCGATAGGCTCCATATCATCCTATCGATGGGACACCTCTCTGCCTTCTCAACCTGCAACTCGAGGAGTTCCTCTATCGATAGAAGTCACCACCTCTATCGATAGAATACCTCCAGATTTGTTTTCTTCGAGCAATTTTATGCATATTTGATCCAAAAACAAACCAACATTTTTCAAACCAAAATCCAATCGTTCAAATTAAAGATTTACCCCAAATAAACTCATACAACTTTAAATCCGTAAAAAATCTCAAGATCCAATGATGAAAAGGCGTAAACCACAAAGTTGTAGGTGTAAAACCCATATAAACTCAAATTGAATAACATACTCAAAATTAACTCCAAATTCCTCAACAAACCAACAACATACAATCCCAAACACCCCAAATCAACTTATTTAAAATTCTCATCAATCCGTTCCTCACAGATTCATTAAATTCAACTCAAAACTCATTTTATAGGTTTAATCCCAAAACGAAAAAGAAAAGAGAAGAAGAAGAAATAAAGATATGCAGTTTACCTACATCGACGATGGAGTGTACCCTGTCAATTCCTAGCAGCAAGTTCGTTCTCTCTCTCCCGAGTTTTCTCTGTCGACTGAATCAAAAGATAAGGGGAATGGAAAAATTTTAAATTTTTTTTTTTTAAAATACTATTATAAAAATAAGGATTATCACAATCCCACCTCTTTAAAAGAATTTCGTCCACAAAATTTCTAAACCAGACAGTCAACTAAAAAGATATGGATATCTAGCTCTCATGCTTGCTTTTGATTCCCATGTTGCTTCTTCCACATCTTGATTCCTCCACAACACTTTAACTTATGGTATTACCTTATTCCTCAAAACCTTTTGCTACCAATCCAAAATCTGAACAGGTTTTTCTTCATATGAACCATCACTTTGAAAATTATCAAAATGCAAAGCAATAACATGAGATGGATCACATAAACTTTTTTGAAGCATCGAAACATGGAAAACATCATGTATCTTAGATATACTCGGAGGTAAGGCTAACTAATACGCTACTTTTCCTACTTCTTTAATAATTTGAAATGGCCTAACATACCTCAGCGCCAATTTACTTCTCTTTCCAAAATGCACAACTCCTTTGCGCGGCAAAGCTTTCAAATAAACAAACTCTCCTACTTCAAACTTCAAATCTTTATGACGCACATCAAAATAATTATTTTGCCTGCTCTAGGCTGTCTATAAACGATCTCTAATGATTTGAATCTTTTCAGTTGTCTCCTTGATATCCTTTGGTTCATCAATCACATGCTATTCACCTACTTCTGCCCAATAAACTGATAATCTACAGGGACGTAGAGAGCTTCATAAGGTGCCATTCCAATGCTAGCCTGGTAACTGTTATTGTAAGCAAACTCCGCTTGAGTCACATGTTTATACCAATTACCTTTAAATTTCAAGGCACAAGCACGTAGCATATCCTCCAAAATCAGAATAGCACACTCAGACTGTCCATCGGTTTGAGGATGATGTGTTGTACTCATATTCAATTGAGTTCCCAAAGCTCGACTCAATGCTCCCCAAAAATGTGCATTGAATCTTGCATCTTTATCAGAAACTACGAAAACAAGCACTCCATGCAATCTAATAATCTCATCAATGTACAGTCCAGCTAGCACACTTAGTTTATAAGTTTCTTTAATCGGCAAAAAGTGAGCCGATTTTGTTAACCTGTCCACAATCACCTAAATAGCATCACACCCATTCTCAGCCCTAGGTAATCCAGTCACGAATTCCATGGTAATATGCTCCCACTTCCATTCTACAATAGGCAAAGGTTGAAGCAAACATAACGGTCTCTGATGCTCAGCTTTTACTTGTCTACAAACCTCACAGTGAGCTACAAATTCAGCCACATCTTTATTTAACACTCTCCACCATAACTTTCTTTTCAAGTCCTGGTACATTTTTGTTGCTCTAGGATGAATAGAAAAATGTGTACGGTGAGCTTCACTAAGAACATCAAAACGAATTTGTCCACAAGGAACAAACAGTCTATTTCGAAAACGTAACCCACCATCCATACTAGAAACTTTCCATCCTTCTGGTTTTAAGCCTTGAACAATCAGTGCAATAAGCCTCATAACTTCTTCGTCTTGAGTTTAGGCTTCTATCACACGAGTATTTATCAAAGGCTGAATAACAAAATTATATAAATGCCCTTGCATTCCTTCACCAATATCATAAATCTAATAATCTTCCAAAACATTCCACATTTCCTATCTATTCAAAGCAAAACTGAAACATGAGGATGAGACTTTCTACTCAAAGCATCTGCAACTACATTTTCCTTCCCAGGATGATATTTAAGCTCAAAATCATAGTCTTCCATATATTCCATCCACCTACGCTACCTTAAATTTAAATCTTTCTAAGTAAAAATATATTGCAAGCTCTTATAATCTATGAATACTTCAAAATTCTCTCCATACAAATAAGATCCCAAGTCTTTAAAGCATGAACCACAGCAGCTAACTCTAGATCATGAGTAGGGTAATTTAGCTCATGGGGTTTTTAGTGACGAGAACCATAGGCAATAACCTGACCATTTTACATTAAGACATAACCCAAACCCTATCTAGATGCATCACAGTATAAAGAATATCCTACACCATTGACATGACCTACTAAAACTGGTGCAAAAGTTAGTCGAGCCTGCAATTCACGAAAAGCTGACTCGCACTTGTCGTCCCAAACAAATGCAATTCCTTTCCGAGTAAGTTTTGTCAAAGGAGCTGCTATACTAGAAAAGTTCGCAATAAAACAATGATAGTATCCAGCAAGTCCAAGAAAACTATGGATATCTGTGGCACTTTTAGATCTCTCCCAATTCAACACAGTTTCAATCTTTGAAGGATCAACAGCTATTCCTTGTTCAGAAATCACATGACTCAAAAACTTTACTTCCCTTAGCCAAAATTCACATTTTTCTTTCTTTGCATAAAGCCGATGGTCCCTTAAGAGTTGCAAAACCCTACGAAGATGAGAAGCATGTTCCTGCTTAGTCTTAGAATAGATAAGAATGTCATCAATGAAAACTACAACAAACTTATCTAAATAAGGCCGGAACACTTTATTCATCAAGTCCATAAAAGCAGTTCGCACATTCGTTAAACCAAACGGCATCACCAAAAATTCATATAAACCATAACGAGTACTAAAGGCAGTGGATTTCACTATTCTACACCTACGCTCTCCTTAATAACTTCACTGTTGATGTGGGACAGAATGGATTTCATCATTCTACACCTACGCTCTCCTTCGCAATTTCACTGCTGATTCTTCTTATTCAAAACCCTTTTTTAAAATAATTTTACCTAAACGTAGAATATGATTAGTATTTGAATATAACCTTCACTCCATCTGCCTCTACTTCGGCTGATGCATATGCATTTGTCAATGGAATAGAGATTGTATCCATACATAACTATCTTTACTACTCCGAAAATGTAGATGTGTCTCTCATAAACCAAAGCAATCATATTCCTAATGAGGACAACACTACACTCTAGATGGTTTACTAGTTAAACGTTGGCGACAGCTTTGTGTCACCTATTCAAGATTCTAGAATGTTTCGGACATATATGGTACAAGGACAGCGAATACTTGTTGAACAACGAAGAAGGGATTCTCTCTATTAATACAAGTCTCTTAGTCAAATATACAGATATAACACCGCCTTATACCGTGCTATATCAAGTCTACCAGACAACTAGGGCAATGGGTATGAACAAGACGGTAAACGAGGGGTACAATCTTACATAGAGATTACCAATTGATTTGGGATTCAATTATCTTGTTAGGCTTCAATTCTAGGAGTTTCAATGGAACATGACTAAAAGAGGGATAAGGGTGTTCTATATCTATATAAATAATCATACAGCTGGAGAGTATGCGAATGTCATCATTTGGAATGGTGGCTATGGAATTCCAGTATATAGGGACATTGTTGTGTGGATAAGCAAGAATGATTTTTTTATAGTTTGCATCCACAGGTTGAGACTATAACTAAATATTCTGATGAATTCATGGCTTGAATGGACTCTCAACACATGCTAGTACCCCAGTTCACTCCATTTACTGCAACGACAAAGAAAGAGAAGAGTGAGAGAGAGCCACCTAAGAATGGTGAGAGAGAAGGTTGAGATCTCACATGAGAATTGACGGCGATGGTCTCCTTTGACGGCGATGGAATGATCGGTGAAGATTAGGGCAGAGATTGAAGATTGAGAGAGAGGATCGATGAGAGAGAAAGACCTCAAATCGGTGAGAGAGAAGATAGAGATCCTCACCTGAGAACCGACGGCGACAGTCTCTTTTGCCGGTGATGGGATAATCAGAGCAGTGTGAGAAGAAGAATGAGATATTGATCGGTGATGGAAGATTGAGAGATTATGAGAAGAAAATGATCGGTGATGGGAGATTGAGAGAAGAAGGAGAGTCGGAGCCCGTGATGAGAGTCGGGGAGAGATTAGGAGAATTGGGGAAGACTAGGAGGAAATTAACCCAGCTAAATCGCTAAATTTGTTTCCGCGCGAAAAATTAAAATTAATGTAACAGTATTTAAAAATGACATTTAGTCAAGGTCACTAGTGATCCTTACTAAAAAATACTTTTAGTAAGGATTAAAAATGCGTAATTAGGATTTTTTTTTTTTTTTTGTACTGCCATGTTTATGTTCCTCTATTAATCTATATTACAATTCTGTAAATAATGTTAATCCTTAAATGATCATTTCTAATATATATATATATATAAATATTATTTTATTTTTGTTATTGCTACAAAAGAAGAGGAAATAAAATAATAGTAAGAATCAATATTTCTTATTATTAAGGGCTTATTTATGTTTGTTTTTTCTAAAATAATTTTTAGAGAATGATCTCTTCACATATTTTTTTTATAATTATATTCAAATCATGCCTTCACAATCATATTTTATGTACTAGAAATGATTGTAGTAAAAGTTGGGACCTCCTAATTAACCTTTGCCACAGTCGATCTATTATGAAAATTTTGTCAACCATCCAATCACTTCTCGAATTGTCTAAAAGTAATTCATGTATAAAGGGTGCGGCATCACAAATTATGTTGAAAATATTAGACTAGCCACTATCACAATTATGCGGTGATGACTCCAATTTGCCATCCAATGGCGCGGTTTTATGGTTATTTCGTAGCTTCAAATCAACCCTCTAAAACACAATAGATCACTTGGATGTAGACCAGTGCTGTTGTTGTTCAAATATCTCCGTAATCATTTTTCTAATAGTTAGGATTCATTACTCATTTGAATTCCATTTGTTAATAAACCAATTAGCTAGCATAAAAATAAAAAATAAAAATAAAGATAAAAATTGTCCCACCCCTCTACCAAAACAAGAAAAAATAAAATAAATGCATGTGTGGTCATTTGACTCAAAAGACTACGAGATTATTGGTCATGACAGAATTTTCCATTTTCTAACTTCGTTTTTCATTTCCAAAGCGAGCAACGACTGCCTTTTACGAAAAGCAAACCGAGATGAATGAAATAAAGGTATAGTAAAGGCAAAAACAGCATTACAATGTCTGAAGTCTTGTCGAAATAAATTAATGCTCCACGTGAATGGGTAGATTGGTCCCCATGGACCCATCAACTAGCCCTTGCCTTTTTTAAATCATGAGGCTAAGCTGGTAATGGGTCCTGTGATTCTATTTGTACTATAAAAATAATTTTTCATATTCATTTTCTCTCCACACTCATCACAGAAACTTAAAATTTTAATTTTTTTAATATAAAAAATAATCTCACTTCCTAGTTCCAACCAAGGTTAAAGTGATCATTCTCTCTTTAATGCCCACCTTCTTCCACACGTCTTTTTTCTCACTCTACCATGAATCGTCTTTTTCTCCATCACAGTCTCTTCCTCACTAGAACCTCAATCTCACTCTCTTTTTCTCTCTCTTTCCTCTCTCTGTTTAGTTTCTCGGATATGAGATCATGGCCATGGGCTATGTTGATCCAATGTCATTGTAAGAGCCATTCAAGAGATAGGAAGAAGGACGAAGCATGGCTATCATCATCCATCCCATCTTTTAATTTAAAATACTAAATACAAATTTAGAAAATTACTAAAACCTTGACACCAAATGGGTAAATAAAGATCATTAGAACACAACTCCTAGCACCTCTTGACCAATATTAAGGTTGAAAGGCCTTAACATTAAGTCAGTCATTGTAGAATTGATGTCAAGTGATTGATTAAGATGAGGGTAGTCTTATATGAGCTACTGATTAGAATGTTTAAAGTCTAAAATTGATTAATTGAAATCTATGGTAATTGAACAGAGAATGCAAAAAGTACTTGAAAGTAAATTCATGCTTGAGAATAAAAGGAAATTGCATTAAAAGTAAAACCCACTATGCTTGAAGTAAATACCGAAATGCTCGAAATTGAAGACGTCATTGCTTGAGAATGCCAGCTTGAATTGAAATTGAACTTGAATGCTTGAATTGAAATAAGCTGGATGCTTGGAAATTGAAGTAAATTGGATGCTTGAAAATTGAAGTAAACTTAAAACTGAGTTGGTATTGACAATGAAAAGATTAAAACTAGAAGACTGATTTGAAAAGCATTGCGATTTGATTAGATTAACTTTGTAAAATTTGCTTCTATCATCTTCTTCTCGATCTATTTATAGACCTTCCCGAGAATAACTGTCTTGCTCCACTCTCCCACATCACGATCATGGCTTGATGTGCTGCAAACTGTTGCTTCCATGTTCCCATGATCCTTGCTTCTTGCTAATCACGGCCATGTCTCTAATAATGGTTGTTGTGTTTTCTTAAACGTGTGCTGCCATACTCTTAAAAATAGCTATCATTGTTGCTATCTTTCCCTTAAACTCGTCTTATGACAAATAATCCATGCCATGTGACTAAATCCTAGCTTAACTCCAACTGCATATCTTCCTTCATGCTACCACTTTTAAGCTTTCGACCTTATACAAATTACTTGCTTAATCTGCTACCACATGCATTTACCTAATTGAATTTGACCACTGCCATGTCCCTTTAGCTGTTATATTTTAGCTAAAACACCACTTCCTTAGTTTTCCAGCCTCATTATACCTAAAATTCTCATAATGTATATTTGATGCCTTAAATCCAATTTAGGGGATTTTACATGCATAAAGTCATAATCTTTTGTATTTTCTTATTAATAACTGATTTACCCTTTTCAATTAATTGATTTATGTCTCGTCTCATTTATTTTATTCTCTCTCTCTCTCTCTCTTTCACACACACGCGCACAAGTTGAAATGGCCGGTTATCCGATCCCAACAGCGCCATTGAAGTTCTCCAGCAGCACAACAATGTTTTTATCTTCTCCAACTCTCTTGATGAAGGATTAAGCCATCGAAATCGTAAAATCAAGATCTAGAATTTCATCAATATTGAAATCTTACACCCACATCTAGATATATGTAGATGGGTTCGACAATACGAAATCTTGCTAGAACCTAACTATCGTTAAAAGATCCATTCTAGACATGCTTGGATAGATTTGATTCTCCCTCATTTTTCATTACATTTAGATTTCTTTTTTTTTCTTTTTTTTCTTTTTTTTGGCACTGTACCTCATTTTCTTTCTCATATTTTTATGTACATTCAAACCAAAATAACCTCATTTTCAATAGAACAAAATAAATTTAATTAGGTGTTTGCTCGGAATCAAATTTGCATTTGGTGTGAGATGAGGAATTTCATTTACACAAGCACAGTTCATTACAAGTGAAATTCTTGAATTTCACTAACGGGGCGCATATGTTGAAATTCACTGTCTAATTGATAGTGAAATTTGGTGTGTTCATTTTGTGTTGTTGTTCCTTAGTGGATTCACTATCTCTCTCTGCCAATTTTGATTTCCCCATCTCGTTTCTTGTACTTTTTTTGTTCAAAATTTTTGGCTTTCCATGTCATTGGAATTTTTATGGCAAGATTAATAATAATAATAGTAATGTTTCTCCGCACAGCATTTTCATAGGAGCAATTATTTTTCGACAGTAGGAGGAAGTTTCTGTGCAGGCCGAGCAGCAACAAGTCTTTTCTTCCACTAGCTACAACAACTTCATAGTTGGAAAGACCCCAAGCAAGCAAAGTCTTTTTCACATACAAAGTCTTCACACGGCTCTAAGGCTTTATCTGCAAAGACCCCAAGCAAACTCATTCTCACAAGTCTTCACAGCCCGCCTCTGAGCTTTTGTTCCTCCAATGAAGACCATTAAACTCAATTACTTCTCCACTCTTTGCCATATTTACGTCTTTCTCCATTTTACAAACTCCATCTCAACGCCTCCAAATTATACCCCTACTGATAACATCGCTCTTGATTGCGGTTCATCCGCAAACTCTGACGCATTAGATGGCCTAAACTGGTCCGGTGATATTGGCTCAAAATTCAGTCCTTTTGAACCATCCAACAATAATACTTCAATCAATCAAGAAGCTCCACGCCCATCTGCCACTGTCAAAAAAGTCCCCTACATGACTGCTCGAATCTCTCGTTCTCAATTCACTTACACGTTCCCTGTCTCAGCTGGCCATAAATTTATACGCCTTCATTTCTACCCAGCTTCATATCTGGGTTTCGAAATGTCTAGACCCTTCTTCTCTGTCAAATCCGGTTCCTACACCCTCCTTAGCAACTTCAGTGCTGATTCATCTGGTTCAAGACCCTTTTTAAAAGAATTTTGCATAAACGTAGATGAAGATAATCAGCGATTGAATATAACCTTTGCTCCATCTGCAATTACTTCAGCTGATGTATATGCATTTGTCAATGGAATAGAGATTGTATCGATGCCTACTAATCTTTACTACACTCGCTCTGGAGGAATAGGTGCCCCTCTGTCTCCTATTAATAAAGCCACTCTACTCCAGATGGTTTACCGGTTAAACGTTGGCGGCAGCTTCTTGTCACCTATTCAAGATTCTGGAATGTTTCGAACGTGGTATAAGGACAAAGAATACTTGTTGAACAACGAAGTAGGGGTTGTCCCTCTTAATACAAGTACTATCACAATTAAATACACAGACCAAACACCGTCTTACACTGCACCAGAGCAAGTATACCAGACAGCTAGGACAATGGGCAATAACAAGAGGTACAATCTTACATGGAGTTTTCCGGTTGATATGGGATTCAACTATCTTGTTAGGCTTCATTTCTGTGAGATTGACCCAATAATGACGGAAAAATGGAACAGGGTGTTCCATATCTATATAAATAATCAGTCGGTTGAAGAGTCTGCAGATGTCATCAATTGGAGCGGCGGCAATGGAATTCCAGTATATAAGGACTATGTTGTGTGGATTAAAGGCCAAGGAATCAAGGGCACTCGAGATCTTTTTATAGCTTTACATCCTCTGGATGAGTCCGTGACTGATTATTCTGATGCAATTCTTAATGGAATAGAGATGTTCAAGGTAAACACTAATGGTAATCTCACGGCGCCCAACCCTGAGCCTCGAGTCACTCCAGGCCCGAATGGACTCTCCGGTCTGACAGGCAACAACTCTAAAATTAACAAAACAGTGTTAATTGTAGTCAGTGGGAGTGTGATTGTTGTGTTAGCAATACTCTCAGTACTGTGTTACACTCTTTTCAGGCGACTGAGGAAGACAAGGGATCACAGTTCTTATTGCGGACTAGCCTCGTGGTGTTGGTGGTGGTGGGATTCATACAAAGCCAAGTCCCCAAGGACAAAAGCTTTGTTTTTGCCAGATGAACTGTGCCGCCACTTCTCTCTTGCCGAGATTCAAACAGCCACCAACAACTTTGATGACACTTTAATCATCGGTGTAGGCGGCTTTGGAAACGTATACAAAGGCCACATTGATGACAGTAACACCATGGTTGCCATCAAGAGGTTGAACCCAGGGTCACGCCAGGGAGTCCATGAATTCAAGACTGAGATAGAGATGCTCTCACAGCTCCGTCACATTCATCTAGTCTCTCTTATTGGCTACTGCAATGATCGATGTGAGATGATTCTTGTATACGATTATATGATCAATGGAACACTCCGTGATCATCTCTATGAAACAGATAATGATCCTCTATCATGGAAGCAGAGGCTTGAGATATGCATAGGTGCAGCTAAAGGACTCCACTATCTTCATGCAGGTGCAAAGCACACGATCATTCATAGAGACGTGAAGAGCACCAACATACTGTTGGATGAGAAATGGGTGGCCAAGGTTTCGGATTTTGGGTTGTCCAAGATGGGTCCGACTAGCATATGCAATACAGCTGTGAGTACATTGGTTAAGGGTACGTGGGGTTATTTGGATCCGGAATATATAAAGCGTCAGCAACTGACAGAGAAGTCTGATGTATATTCATTTGGGGTAGTTTTGTTTGAGGTATTGTGTGCTAGGAAAGCATTGAATCATAAGCTTGACGAGGATCAAGTGAATCTAGCCCATTGGGTTCAAACTTGTTCTCGGAATCGGACCCTTTATCAGATCATTGATCCTTATTTGCTGGGGAACATTGCACCAGTTTGTTTGAATAAATTTGTGGGAATGGCAGAGAGCTGCCTACATGATAATGGAATTGACCGACCGACAATGGGGGATGTCGTGGCAAGCCTCAAGTTTGCACTTCGGTTACAAGAGAGTGCTGATGCCGAGAACCAGGATTTCAATTTTGGCAGCGGAGCTCACATTGAATAGAAATATGAAGAGATATATCGTTATGTGCAGCCATCCTCTCTAGTCAAAACGAGGACCAAGGTACCCTATTGTTGGATTCCAGTACCAGTGGGTTCACCATGGGAACTAGCACTAGGTAGATTGAGGCCTCCTAGTTATGATTCAGACAGTATGAAATCTGCCACGGCCATTTCAACGGAAAAATAAATTAGGAGATAATCTAATCAAGATTATACGTCTCAGCAATCTATATATATATGGTGCAGTCATACATAGGAGCAGATTGATTAGGTCCATAAAAACATACGAGCTAGTTATTGTACAAGAATGTGCGATCATTTGGTACTATAATGTTTGTTTTCTAGGCTGTTATTCTGTACATAATATGATACAACATGCTACATCTATTCTTTATCGAGAAGTTAATATTTGCGCGCATAGCACTCATATGCAAGCTATATCTCAGTATTGAAAAATGTTATTACACTAGACACTTTAACCCGAAATTAAAAACCACCTTGATGTGCCCTTCTTTGAGTGATTTGTGAAAAAAATGGAATTGATTTGAGAAGAGGGACCTCACCACTCAAGCAGGACATGTCAGGATGAATTTTAATTTCGGGTTAAAGTGTCTGGTGCTATAGTATTGTTGGTGATCAGTATTATATATGCTTTTCACATTCCTTTGTGGGTCTCACATTACGTGTCATTTATCGTGACACTTTTGATGTTATTTTTTTAAATTTGGTAATTAGGTCTGAATTGCCTTTTCATGAAATTAGAAGAATTATATACATATATATATATATATATATATATATATATACACACACACACACAGAGAACCAACTTTTGTATATATATATTGTCCCAATAAAATCAACATGAAGCTCATAGGTAAATATGGGGTGCATATTTGAAAAACCGACTGTTGCATGAGATACTCTTGTAATGGATGTTATGTCCATCAAAAGTCACAGTGATTCGATGTTAGCATCTTAAAATTCAAACTGTGAAAAATTCTTACTGCTGAAAACTATCATAGTTTTTCTCAATGACACATCTTAGAAACCAACCGTTGGATCATTGTTGGACCACAGTGATTTTTGGCTTGCATGACACATATGCATAGTATCTAATTGAATGGTCAGTTTTTCAAAATATGCATCCCACAGTTACCTATGTACTTCATGTTGACTTTTGGAACATTTCTGTATTTTGAAAAACTGATCGTTGGATTAGATATTCTTGTTATGGATGTCACGTCTACCAAAAATCATAATCATCTAATGTCAGCATATCAAAATACGTGGAAAAATTCAGACCGTTGAAAACCAACACAGTTTTTCTCAGTGACATCTGAGAAACTAATAATTGGATCACTATGATTTTTGTCATGCCTGACATATATATGTATAGTATCTAATCCAATGACCAGTGTTTCAAACTAAGCATTCCACAATTACCTATGAGCTTCATGCTCACTTTCATGAAAGTCAGCATATATTGATAAGAACATTTTGTGTGTATATATATAAAAAGCTTATATGAGGACTTGTATTTTTAGTCAATCTGGTATATGTATTTTCAAAAACCGGCTGGATTAGATGTTCTTATGAATATTATGCAAGCGGCATGACAAATATCTAGTGATCCAATGATCGGTTTCTAAAATACATACTCAAAAAAACTATGATAGTTTTCACCATTGGATATTGTCACAGTTCTTAATAGTCTAAATCTTAAAAACTGACCGTCTAATTATTGTGATCTTGGTATGCGTGACATTTATAAAAGGTATATCTAATCCAACATTGTATTTTTTCAAAATACCTATTTCATAATCATGGTTCAAAGTCTTGGTCGCAGACGTCATCGTATCTTGGTCACGGATGTCTCGGTCATGGACATCTCGTCGCGTCTCGGCCGAGATACAACTTTAGGCGTGAAGAATGTTTTAAAAAATTCAAAAAAATCATAGAAAAATCAGAAAAAATAAAACAAACACATTGAACTCATCAAATAAGCAAAAATAAATAACTTAGGGGGTAGAATATCATAAGAAACATCAAAATAAGCGCTAGTGCAATAGGGTATCATGGAATAATATGTTAAATTTTAACTTTTTAAAAAGAATATAATTGTTAACAAAAGTTAAACCATTATTTTTCTATATAAATGAAGTGTTAGGTTGTTTTTCTGAATATCATAAAAGAACTACTCCTTAAAAATTTATAAAAAAATGACTAACTTATAAATTAAATATGTTAAAATAACTAGTATCTCAGCCGAGACGAGACGTGATGACCGATATGAAACGAGACGACCGAGATATTGGTCGAGATGAACCGAGACAAGACAAAATGACGAGATATATTGGTTGAAATGAAAATATGAGATTTCTCTTCATATATTCAACTCAAGAGAACTTCTCGTCTCGGTCACTTCCCAGACCTAGATGACTCGACCCAGTTATCTCGGTCTCGACCAGACTTTGAACCATGATACTGATAAAAAACCGAAGTCCTCATATAAGCTTATATGTGTACGTATTGTACGTACCTATAAGAAATGAACTATATATATATATATTTATATATATATTTACTTTTTACATATATGTTAATATAAGGTGCACTTGATGCAAAGTTGCGTTAGGTGACCTCTGTAGGGCTAGTTGTAAAACAAATTTTGAAATATTGATGTTGGATTAGATACTCCTCTTTTGTATGTCATGTCATCCAAAAATCACAGTACGTTATCCAACTATCGATTTTTGAATAATGTCACTGTGAAAAACTATGACTTTTCCGTTCTAAAAAAACTAAGACTTTTTTGTGTTCAAAAGAGGCAAAATCGTTTTTTTGAGAACAAATAAGTCACAGTTTTTCACAGTAACATTATTCAAAAATCGATCATTGGCTCAATGTGATTTTTGGCAGATGTAATATACATAATAGGGGTATCTAATCCAACTCTGAATTTTCCAAAATATGTTCTGCAACTAGCCCAATGAAAGTCATTTGACTCAACTTTGTATCAGGTGCATTTTATATTAGCATTTCCAATACTTTTTATATCTTATTTTAATTTTTGTTATTGTTACAAGAGAACAATAAATAAAATAATAGTAAGAATAAATATTTGTCATATTAAATCATCCTATTTGTCTGGCATAGTTATAAGACAAACAAATTAATGAAGTGATTAAGCGAAAAAGAAAGAGGAAGTCGACCATGCCAACCCCACCCTTGCTCGATCTGTTAAGGCCATTTTGAAGAAAAACAGGGGAGAACAGAGTAGAGGAGAGAGAGAGAGAGAATGAGTTTCATTGAATTATAAATGATTACAAGAGCCTTATTTATAGATGATTACAAGTAGGTTTAA
>JAESVK010025006.1:0-10599 GCA_017140935.1 Hamamelis virginiana | reverse complement strand
GTTTTGGTATTGAAAAATTTCTTTTTGAATCACCAATTTCGTGGGAAGGTTGGTTTGAATCAAAATCGATCCGCACTTGGAACAAAGCTCCCCCTCAATGGGTTGAATGGGTTGATAGGGTTCGTTCTTGCCATCATGCACGTTGGGTTGAAACGGGAATCGTGGAATGTATAGAGCTCTCTCGGCACCCACTGCCAATGGACCGTTCAATGATGGCCGCGGCTTTATGCTTCTAGAGTCGATCCTCAAATGCCTTCTATTTTGGTTGCGGACCAATGGCTCCAACTATTTTTGATATTACACACCTCACCGGTTTGTTTCCTCACGGTGAAGAGGTAAGTGCTTCCCTCCAACTTCTCCCAACTGATGTGAAGTTTAATGATTCAAATACTAGACTTTCTTTCGGTAAATTTATTCAAGCCGAAAAGAAACGTAGCACTTTGGTTTCGGATCAAGAGCATTGTGCATTTCTCTTTCAATTTCTAGATAGATTTCTCTTTTGTGTTTCTGCAAATAGTATGACCAAAGAGTTTAAAAATTTAGCCATTGCACTTGCATTAGGCCGAAAATTGGCCCTAGCTCCTTTTGTTCTCAGCCATTTGTATAGATCTCTTTTTGATGTTGTAGAAGCTGGCCTTACCCCCTCTGGTGGCCCCCTGTGGATCTTACAATTTTGGCTTTTTGAATATTTCAAAGATTTTGGCCCTTCTCCAAATCCTGTACCTAAGATAGAACAAACCAGTTTCAGCCGTAGATGGATTTCAGCAGGAACTTCAGGCAAATCTTTTTCTGAATGCATGGCTTTCTTTTGTCAACTTGACTTTTCAAGGGATAATTCTCTCTTCTTTCCCTTTAATGACTCTTCTTTCTTCCCACTTTGGCTCCGACCATATGGCCTTCTACTTCCCAGTAACAAGTCGGTTTGACCAAACTTTGGGCGAGTTATTTGATCACTCGAGAGCTGCATTATGGTGGATCAATTGAATCTGGAAATTTAAATAAAAAATGCAGCTCCGAACTATACTCACCTGCTCTTTTTGCCCACCAATTTGGTTTCGTACAAAGTGTGCCCGTGCCTCCATATCTTTTTATTTTAACAAAGAATCCCATGATTAGAAACACCTTTTCAACCAAGAGAGATCTCATCTCAATTTCTAGTGTTCTCCCCACCAAAAGCCTCATGTTTTCTACTTCAAAGTCCCCATGTACTCCAAACACCACAAAGGATTTCAAAGTTTGGTGGCAGGCCTTCTTTTGCACCATTCTCTCTGCAATTTCAGCCAAGACTCTTAAAGCTTTTGCTCCTGCAGAAAGTGTTGAGAAATATGGCACAGGTAATCTTTTTGAAATTTGATTTCTATTTATTTTGTACATACCTCTTTTGCATATACCTCACTTTTTATTTTCTTTTATCTTTGTAGTTGTCTCAAAGAGCAAATCTACCAAAGCAAAAAGAAAACTCATTGTGTCAGAAGAGGAAGAATCTGAGGAAGGTGAGCCAGCTCGCACTCTCACTTTTCATCCCGAGTCTGCTCAAAGCCTTCAACACTCCTCTGCACGGGCTGATGATGAAACTGGCGATACGGGCGATTCTTACATCGCGCCCATGCCACTTTCTTTTGTTGCTCCTGTTCATACAACTCCATCCCCTGCTCAAACAATTCCAGCCCCTGTTTACACAGCTCCAGCCACTGTTTACACAGCACCAGCCCCTGTTTACACAGCACCAGCCCCTGTTCAAGCAATTCCAGCCCCTGTTGACACGGCTCCAGCTCCTGTTTACACGGCTCCAGCCCCTGTTCCAGTTGTTGAGACACCAGCTACTCCCGCTTCTAAGAAGCAAAAGACTGCCGATTCTCCAACCACAAGTGCAATGTCAAATCCAGCGGCATACTTCGAGAGTTTGCGCCGTGTTCTTAGTCAACCGACTCCATCTCCTTCACTTCCTTCATTATCAATTCCAGTCACTTCCTCTCAGATTGAAGATGCCAAGAAGATTTTGATCTCTTTGCTGAAATATCCTTTTAAAGAGATGAATCATCCGGGTCGGACAATGTCTTTGAAGGATTCCATTCATGTACTACTTTCTGCGGATGACATTCCTGTGGCTCTTAGAGGACACCTTCAGCAACTTCTAAATATTGATGCTTTGAACCGGGATTTTGAGATTGCCCAAAGAAAAATATCAGATGTCGATTCCTTCCTCAATGATTTTGCTGGAATGGTACTTACTATGTGGAATCAGACAACCCGATTTGATTCTTTGGTTGCCTCCTCTGTCACTGTGCAAACTGATGTTGAAAAATTGAATTCTGAGGTGGTTGAAATTGACCAACTAATTGCTGAGCTTCAGTCCCGCAGAGAAAAGGTTGTTGATAAAATTGCTGACTTTGAAAAACAATTGGACAATATTGAGTCGGCGAAGGCAGAGCTAGCTGGGGAATCTGCACCTATGTTGGAAGTTTACCAAGCAACGCTTCCAAGTGTAGAGGGGTGGCACCAGTCGAAATCTGCAGCTCTTACAAATATCACAGAGATTGAACAACAATGGGCTGATATAGTGAAAGCCTTCCCTGGCTTTTGAGCTTTGTATTCAAACAATCATCTTTTGCTACTTTTATTTAATTGTCTAGAACATTATTTTGACTAAATCTAATGTTAATTCCTACTCCTATTCCTACTTTATTTCTCTACTACTATGTTTGTGATTTATGCATTTCCCACATGGTAGGAAAATAACGCTTAAGGAATTGTCCATTAATGGCCCTTGGATGCTTTTGGCCATCTAAATTAGACAAAATATAAGCGCCTCCAGAATATACTTCCAAAATTTTAAATGGTCCCTCCCATGTAGGGGACCATTTGCCAAACATAGGATCTTTAATCCCAATTGGCAAAACAGTTTTCCAAACCAAATCTCCCTCCATGAATACTTTACCTTTCACCTTTTTGTTGTAAGCCCTTTCAACCTTGGCCTTTTGTATAGTTAAAGTATTCAATGCTCTCATCCTTCTTTCATCCATAGATTCCAATTCAATTAACATAGCTTCCGAGAATTCAGCCGGTGTTAATTTATTTTGGAATGCTACTCTTAATGACGACACCGTTATTTCCAAAGGAAGCACGGCGTCATGACCAAAAGTAAGTGTATATGGACTAGTCCCTATACTTGTTTTGAAAGACGTCATAATGGCCCATAAAGCTTCAGATAACAAAATGTGCCATATCCTGGGATTATCTTCAATCATTTTTTCCACTACACTTTTAATAACTTTACTTGATGCCTCAGCCTGCCCATTGGCTTGAGCATAGTACGGCGTGGAATTCAATATTTTAATGTCATACTCCTTCGCAAATGATACAATTTTATCCCCTGTGAAGACAGTACCAGAGTCGGCTGTGATAGATTCAGGCAACCCGAAACGGTGAACGATATTTTCTTTAATAAATTGGATCACATCGTCCTGATCAACCTTCTTCATTGGCTTCGCTTCCACCCATTTGGTAAAATAATCTGTAGCTACAATGATAAAACTCTGCATTTTAGACGATGGGGGATAAATTTTACCAATTAAATCCATGGCCCATCCGCGAAAAGGCCATGGTTTAATAATTGGTTGCATTTCCATTGCAGGCACCTTTTGCACAGGGCCATGTTTCTGACATGCGACACACCCTTTAGCATAATTTATGCAATCCGACATAATCGATGGCCAATAATGCCAGTGTCTACGTATTAGCCATCTCATTTTAATGCCGGCTTGGTGAGCGCCACAAATGCCCTCATGCACTTCAGCCATAACTTTCATTGCCTCATTTTTATCCAAACATCTTAGTAATAAACCATCAACCGATTTTCGATACAACACATCCTCATAAATAATATAATTAATAGCCATGTGTTTCAATTTTTTATCGGCTGTGCCATATGGATTTTTTAGATATTGGATAATCGGCGTTCTCCAATCATCATTAATTTCCACTTCTTGGTCACAAATTAATACATTATCTCTTTGGCGTACGGATGGCAGAAATTTCTTTTGAACTAAAATTGTTCGGTCCATCACATCCGTTGACAATCTTAACCCAGAAGCTAACTGTGCTAATTCGTTGGCTTCTTGGTTAAATTCTCTTGGGATATAATGAACCGATACATCAGAAAATTCTTCCATTAGTTGTGTTGCCAAAGCGAAATAAGGAGCTAACGTCCAACTAGTGCATCTGTATTCTCCAGCCAACTGTTTAATTACTAGCAGGGAGTCACCGATTATCTCAACCATTTGAACTTTCATTTCCAATAATAATTCCATTCCAACAATAACCGATTCATATTCGGCTTGATTGTTGGAACTCTCAAAATCTAATTGAAACGAAAATTCCAAATGATTTCCATTTGGCGCTATTAACACAATTCCAATCCCTGATTTTCTTTCATTTCTGGAGCCATCAAAAATCAATTTGCAAGGCTTAATGTTTACTAATCCGATTTCCGCCACATCCTCCATTAGACTTTCATCAAGACATGGATGATCGGCCAGAAAATCGGCTAACACTTGCCCTCTCATGGCTCTTTGAGGAATATACAAGAAACAAAATTCAGACAAAGTAAATATCCATTTTCCAATCTTTCCTCGAATTAAAGGCCGAGATAACATGTATTTAATTAAATCAGTACGAGAAATAACATAAACCACTGAACCTAGCAAGTACCACCTTAATCTAGTAGCAACAAAATACAAAATTAAACACAACTTCTCTATAGAAGTATATCTAATCTCTACAGCTGATAAAATCCTACTTAAGTAATACACAGATTGCTCTTTTTTCTGATCATTCTCTTGAGACAACAATGCTCCAATTGAATCCTCGGCGGCTGAGATATACAACCGTAGAGGTCTCCCTTTCACTGGTGCTATCAACACTGGTGGCTTTGTCAATAAGCTTTTCAGCGTATCGAAAGCCAATTGGTGTTCCTCTTTCCAGACAAACTGCTCCTGACCTTTCAATTTTAACAAAGGAGAGAAAACTTTTAATTTTCCAGCCGAATTTGAAATAAAACGGCGTAAGAAATTAATTTGGCCAATGAATCGTTGTAACTCTTTCTTATTGCTGGGAGGTTTTGCTCCTTGAATTGCTCTAATTTTATTTTTATCAACCTCAATTCCCCTTTTATGTACCAAAAATCCTAAGAAATTCCCGGCTGAAACTCCGAATGCACATTTAAGCGGATTCATTTTTAATTTGTGCTTTCTCATTCGCTCAAATGACATCCTAAGTTCTTCAACATGAGTTTCTTTCTTTTTAGATTTAACAACTATATCGTCAATATAAATTTCCATGAATTTGCCTATCATATCATCAAAAATTTTATTCATGGTCGACTGATAAGTTGCCCCGGCGTTTCGTAGTCCAAATGGCATTACTATCCAAGCAAATATTCCTAAAGCACCTGGACAACGAAATGCCGTTTTTGGTACATCCTCTTCAGCAATATAGATTTGATTATACCCCGAATGACCATCCATGAATGAGAGTATTTCATTGTTAGATGAACCATCTACCAACAAATCTGCCATTGGCATTGGATACTCGTCTTTCGGGGTAGCCAAATTTAAATTTCGAAAATCGATACAAACTCGAAGTTTTCCATTCTTTTTCAAAACAGGGACTATATTGGATAACCATTCCGTGTACCTTATTGGACGAATAAAACCAGCCTCCAGTAGTCGATCAATCTCCTCTTTGATTTTTAGAATTACTTCATTGGACATCCTCCTTGGGGGCTGTTTGTACGGCCTGAATCATTCTCTGATAGGTAGCTTGTGTTCCACGAGGCTCCGATCAAGTCCCGGCATATCCTGATAACTCCATGCAAAACAATCAGAATACTCCTACAAAACAGTAATAATGTCAGCTTTTAAATTTTCATCCAATGCCTGACTAATAAAAGTCGGCTTTGGATTTTCAGGAGTCCCGAGATTTACTTCTTGCAGCAAATCTTGAACTTCAGCCTGCACATCTTCTAATTTCTCAGGAGCACACTTCAAATCTTCCATGGTAATCCCTTCAGCTGTTACTTCTTCTCCTTCCCAAACAAATTCTGATTCATTCAAGGTAATTTTTTCTTCAGCATACTTTCGGATCTTCTCTAAAATAGTCCGAACTGCTGAATCATTCTCATTTTCCAAAGATGTACTATCCATTAATAACTATCATTGAAAAAGCAAGATATGTTCGGCCTCTCTGGAATTAAATCCATAGTCCGGATATCTTGAGAACAAATTTTTCTAGGCGGAAGACCAATCGCTGCTGTGATTCCAGTAGGTTTCCCACATTTGTCAAAACCAGTGAACTTGACCGTGCCTACACCCTCATTGTAAAGGCACGCATCAATTGCATTGGACCCTACTACAAAAGGTTTCCTGTCTGCTGTCACCACCTCAATTTTATCCTCATGCCATAGGACCAAAAACTGATGTAACGATGAAGGGACGCACATACTCGAGTGAATCCAGTCACGACCCAACAGTGCATTGTAACTTGACGTTGAATCAATTACAAAAAATGCTGCGGTCATTTTCTTTGAACCCACAATTAATTCCATTGGGACTACTCCTCTAGTTGCAGTCACGCCCCGAGAAAAATTAGTCACAGTCACCTCTGTTGGTACTAGATCAGATTCATCTTTTCCAACCTTCTTCATCATCGCCATTGGCAACACATTCACAGCGGCCCTGTTATCCACCAAAATCCTGCTAACAGGGCATCCGTTTAAATAGGCTTGAATGTACAAAGGTTTGAGGTGTTGAGCCATCCTTTGAGTTGGTTTTTTAAAAGTGGCTCTCTCACCATCAGTACTCAGTACAGGAGCACAGGCCTCTGTTTGTTCAACTAAAGCCTCCTCCATATGACTTTCACCATGTTGAGATTCAATTATTTGGCTCTCTTCCTTTGCCTGAAAAATCAATGGCAAGACAAATGCCACGTTACAAGACATTGTCTTTGGAATAGTGCCGAATTGAATATCGAACTCTTCCAGGTCATCACGGTCTTTTTCAGAACAAGAACCCTCGCCTTCCTCTGCATCAAGGCTTCTTTGTAATTCCCCCAATATATTTTCTACCTGTTGGGTGCCAAGAGCTCCTTCTTCAACCGGGATTTCCATGTCTTTCTCAATTTTATTTAGAATCTCGGCTACAGGAGCTGTTTCGGCCGTGATTTTTGCTTCTGCCACGGCCGAAACAACTGCTGACTTTTTCTTTTGCAACAACTTTCTCCGCTGCAATCGTCTTTTCTGGGTTTTGGTCAATTTTCGTGGGAATTTTGGATGTTCAACCCTCACCCATCGTCTATGCTCAACTCGAGGAGGACGCACAATCCTTGGCCTATTTACCCAAGGCGGTAAAGGGACCACAGGTTGGCGCACTGGAGGCCTAACATGCTGATTTTCCATCCTTGGAATATTGTGCTGAATCGGTGTTGGCATTCTCCGCTGGCTTTGCACCCCTGGAAAATTCATTCTCGGCTTCCATTCAAATCTAGGCCGATGCACTTCTGTTTCACACCTTTGACAAAGTGTTTGTGAATGATTCCTTGGTCTGAACGGAAAATTAACCCGTCCATTATTCTGAAAGAACCTTCCTCCCCCATTACTATAACCATTCATCTGGTTGTTGCTACGTATTGACGCTCTTTGGTTAAATGGTGACATGGGTGTGAGCATTCGGCGAAAATCAACTGACGCTACGCCGAGCCCAAAAGTTCGTGGGAAAGTTTCCACCTCCACTTCCATCTGTTGCTTCTCTTTGTCAGGGAATTTTAACAACCCCTTATCGATATGATCCTGTATCACATTCCGAAAAACAATACAATCGTTAGTATTATGTCTTTTCGAATTATGCCACTTACAGTACTCTATCTTTTTCAATTCTTCAGGCGGTGGGATTTTATGTCCATCAGATAATTTTATCACTTTAGCATTCAAAAGATGGTCAAAAATCTCACTTGCCTTAGATATATCAAAAGAGTACTATTTAGATGTCTCATACACATTTTTCCCAGAAGATTGAACAATTGGGACATCTTTATCCTTTTTAAATAAGGCCTGGCATACAATGGGTTTTTTAGTAATGATTTCAGCCATAGCAATATCGTAATTTGGATCATGATAGTAGGTACCCAAAGATGAACTTTTCATTTGGGATTCCTCCTTCAACAACCATTCATATCTAACTACTCTAGCTGACAACTCATATAAATCCTCAAATTCCATTCCATCGAACTTTTTGCGTAGCTCAATATTTAACCCATTTTGTACCAATTTAACAAATTCTTTTTCAGGCAAATAAACCATACATTTACTTCTAGCAATTTTGAAACGAGATAAATATTTTTCAGCCGACTCTCCAGGTAATTGTCTATATCTAGACAAGTCAGCCATAGTAACCTCATGCTCATTTCTAAAAAACTGAGTATGGAATTTTTCTTCCATATCTCGCCAAGTACAAACAGAATTGGACGGCAAGTTAATATACCAAGTAAACGCGTGCCCTGTCAAAGAACTTGCAAATAACCTTAATTTGTAAAAATCATTAACAGAAAACTCTCCACATTGCATGGTAAACCTTCCGATGTGCTCGACCGTAGATTGATTCCCATCACCAGAGAACAAAGAAAATTCAGGAATTTTAAAACCTCGTGGGAATTCATAATTACGGTCTATCCACTCCGGATAAGGTTTCCTATATGTAGGTCTATTCATTCTCCTTGTTGGGTTTTGTCCAACCACCTCTTGAATCATATTAAAAACATCATTGCGGTCTAACACTGGTGGTTGGCCTAAAGCACCTTGATATCTATTATGTGCAATGTTCTCACCTATCTGAGGCATAGGAGGTTGCCCCCCGAGCCTTAATGGCGGGACCATTGACACTTGATCTGGATAATGATTTGCCTGCCCTATTACAGGCGGCATGTTATGATAATTAGGCGCATTTGTCTGACCTCCAAATATTTCGAAGGGTTGTTGCCCCCCGAGTGTATCATCAAACGCATTTCTGCCGCCTTGCCTATTAAACGTTGGGTCCGGCCTTGGTTGCCCAACGCCGTTCCTAAACTGTTGAGTAGGCAACGCGGCTGAAATGATTGGAGGTCTATTCTCAATTAAAGTAGCAGGTGGTGGGCAATGAAGTGGCGTTGACGTCCTAAGGTGCTCAGCGCTTCCCGAGGACTGTCCCGCCATTTCGGCCATAGGAAAATCTAATTTACCACCAACACTTTCTTGAGAACGTTCTTGGTTGAACGATCCTCTTTCTATGCTTCGGCTCATGTCAAAAATAGTCTTATTGACTGATCCGAATACACTTGAGAATTCTTGATTAAGTACCTGCAAATTACTTGACAATTTTTCACTCCCCAACTGCAAATCACTTGACATTTTTGCGATACTCAATTGAAGATCAATAGACAACTTTGCATTGCTTTCACGAAAATCACTAGACATTTTTGTGATACTTTCCTGAAAATCAGCAGACAATTTTGCATTATTTTCACTGAAATCATTAGATATTTTAGCAATACTTTCATGCAAATTGCCTGACATTTTTGTAACATTATCCAGTAATTTTCCCGACATCCTTGCATTATTTTCTGTGAGGGTCTCCATGCTCTCACTATTGCGTTGGATTGTTTCCTGAAAAATTCCAACAGAAGATGGAGACATCAATGGCAACGGTAGGGAAGTTTCCTCTCGCCGAACACCTTCATGAAGCGGAACCTCCCCTCGCGGGGCATCCCCAAGAGGAAGCTGCTCGCTTTCGGAAACGCCTTCCGTTTGCTTATTCTTGCTTCGAGTCATCATTATGAATAAAAATCAAACAGAGTCCCACCGGGCGTGCCAAATATGTTTGCACAAAAATTGGCCTTCGGTGTACGTGGGCGTGCCAGAACTAGGATAGTTCAGAATCAAGCCAATCCTTTCGACCCCGGGCGCCGATTGATCAGAAGAAAGCCAAGAAATCAATCAATATTGATTTTCGACCGATCAATAAGCCACCTGAAAATCAAGGTTGGATGAAAAGAGAGTAGGCGATTGTGTAAGGGGTGGGGTTCTTCCCTTTATCAGGGTTCTTTCTTGCCTATGGCTGGCCAATAGGACTTTAAAATAAAATTACAGAATGAAATGAAGAGAAAAGAAGAAATTGCAATTAAACTAAGTAGATAGAATGAACTAATTTAAGAGCAAGTAACAGCAAACTAAATTAATTAAATCAGAGACAGGCTAATTTAATTGAATTAAAGAGAGCTACTCTATGAAGAAGTGCAGTAAATTACCATAAAATAAAGGACTGATTACAGCTAATAAGAATAAATAACAATTGCTGGAACTGAAATAATTAGAAGCTAAACTAGATAAAAGTAAACTAGCAGGTAGTTTTTGGTGATGTTGAAAGTGGTGTTTCTTCATTCCTTCTTCTCCTATTTATAGACAAATTTGGAGCTGCTGGCCACGTCCAAGTGCTTGCTTACTGGCTGAATATGGCTGTTGTGCTTCCTCAAAACATGCTGCCACATCCCTTAAAAATAGGAACTGTTGCTGAC
>JAESVK010024969.1:0-16774 GCA_017140935.1 Hamamelis virginiana | reverse complement strand
ACACCGTAAGTACTTTGATTTAGTTAGTTTTAATGTTAATGTGTGTTATGTGCTTTTTGTAGGAAAACTCGCCAAATATTCCATTTTGCAGCTCTTGGAGATCAAGTGAGAGAGCTATGCATTCTAGGAGCTTGGTTCAAGGTGGATTGCATGATAGAAGGATGGTTTGAGATGGATTTAATGTGCCAAAGTTGATAGAAAAGTGTTAGAAGCCATTTGGAGACTTTTAGAGTTGTGCAGTTTTTTCCCGACGAAAACTTCCAACTTCAAATGGTCATATCTCCCTCATCCGGACTCCGATTTTGACGTACGACCTATCGTTAGAAAGCTTGGGAAGTATAGTTTCTGAATTGGGGAGTCTCATGATGAAATTCAAAAGGCCTATCGATAGGCCTATCGATAGGTGCCCTCTCGGGTGGAAATTTTGCAGCTGAAAGCTACTCTATCGATAGGGGTCAACCCTATCGATAGGTGGCTCAAACCTATCGATAGGAGACACCTCGGGAAGCGTGTTTCTGACTTTTTAAGCTATTTTTAGCATATTTTTGGTAGTTTTATAAGAGGGGGAGTCTTGGTACACTATAAATACACCCTTTAAGCCTATTTAGAGGGGATCTTGGATCTTTTGGAGGCTTGACCTAAGCTCTCTCTCTTCTCTCACTTCTCTCTCTTATCTCTTGGGATCCTTGGCTTGCACATGGAAGGAATGAAGAACCTAGGTGATTCTACTCCAACTATGGTTGGCTAGGTTTCCCTCATGGGTTAAAGATGAAGCTTCTCTCCATTCTAACGTGTTTCTAGGTTTGGTTTTGGGTTTTATGTATATTTGTGGTGATTGTACAGCATTAAGGATATTGCCCTTATGCAATATAGTTTTGAATGTTTTGATCTATCAATATAGTTGTTTTATGTGATTTCAATTATATTTGTTGTGCAATGGTTCTTATCGAACGTGTATATGTGAAGCTAGATGGTTCATGCCCTATTTGGATGGATTGTGCATTCTCGTTTGACAGTCCATGCCTTAAAGGGATGATCCATGCTTGATTCATATATACATGGTTATTTTGGATGGTTTATTCTTATAGTCTAAATCACCACTACCATGGATATGCATAAACCTTAATCAAACTTATGAATGCGATTGATGCGAGTTAAGCGGATTCGACAACCCAAGACTTTCTACTTTATATTATTTGTTTCATATTCTTTAGTTTAAACAAACAACCACTCTCAAATCAAAGATTGTTCGCTTAACTAAAATCGAATTCACTTTAGTTTCCCATAACTCAGCCTTTAGTCCCTGTGGATCGACACCCGTTCATAAATCACTTTTCCAACAAATTGAGTTTACAAGCACGAGTAGTTTTATAAATTTAAATCTTGATCACAAATAAGGAATTAACCTCCCTTGTTTGGGCCGATCAGACATGGAATTCATCTTTTCAATGATATGTCTCCCAAGATAGACCAGGAAAGAAAGCAGATGAGTAGGATCCCTTATGCATTGGCTGTAGGGAGTCTCATGTATGCAATGCTATGTACTAGACCTGATATCAGTCATGCTATAAGCGCTGTCAGCAGATATCAGTCTAACCCAGGTGAGTTACACTGGGAGGCAGTCAAGAACATCCTTAAGTACTTGAGAAGAACTAAGGATTTGCTTCTTATCAATGGAGGAGATGAGCTCAAAGCTGATGGTTATACTAGTTCAGACTTTCAATCAAGAGTTGATGATAGTGTGAACCAGCGACCTAGGGGATTTTGGAGGCCGTTCACTTGAATCATTGTGTATTGTGGATGATTTTTATCCGTCTCGATTTATCCTTCTCTATTATCCACATTTATCCTTCTCTATTATCCACTCAAGATTGGGTTTTGAAAAAGATAAAAGTTTGAGAAAAACTTGGAGTCGCCACCTTATTTTTAAGGAACAATGATGTTAGGTTTAGTTTATGAGTGTTGGCTTGTTTCGTTTCAAAACTTGGTTTGGGTTGTACATTTATAGATGTGAACTGATGATCACAAGTGAAGCCGTGCTAAAATGCTTCTATATCTCCGTGGATTAGAATGGTAAGTGACCTAGTGACCTAAGGATTGAGCCTAGCAGGTTAGAATTCATTACATCCCTTTTAAATATTTGAATTTGGGAGTTTTTAAGTACTTGGATCTATCTAAGGTTGACCTGGATCGATCCCATGTAAACCTCATCTCAATCCCAGCTCTCTTATTGAAAATTGGCCAAGTTGGATCGATCCAAGCTTTGGCTGGATCGATCCAAGCTTTGGCTGGATCGATCCAATTTCGTGTTAACCTCACCTACAGAAGCTTGTTTTTTGGTCAATTCAATTTGGATCGATCCAAGTTTGTGAAAACCCTAAATTCTACATCTTTTTCCCTTGTTTTCTGATTGGTCACTTATCCCACTATATAAGTATTAAGGTCACTCGAGATTCTAGTGACCTCAGCCGCTAGAGAACATTTCTATTCTTAGACCTACCTCTGTTATTCTCTTGTGGGCTGTTGTTCTTCACTTTCTAAATTGGGATTCCACTTGAATGCTTATTGATTGATCATGGACTTCTCTTAGAATGGATTAGAAACCTTGGAAACCAAACTTACATAAATCTTGTGAGAATCTTCTGTGGAGATAGGATCAATCTCATGGCTCTTGGATGAAGGCATCAAGAGTGAGACTACTTGAGTAGTTGCTGAGCAAGCTTTGAAGAAGGAGGACTCGATGGACTGAGTTGATGAGATCTCAGTACACTAGGCCATGGGTTGGTGAAACAGAGTGTATGGTATAATCTCTGTAACTCTTCTTTCATAGTGGATTGCTTTTGTTCTCCCGTGGTTTTCTCCCGAAAGGGTTTCCACGTATATCGTGTGTTCATTTGATACATGTTGATGTGATTTCTAGCTATCAAGAAGGATGGAATGATACTTGTGTTCATGGATCCCTCTTGATATTCGATTTATCTTGTGTTCTCTATCTACATGTTATTTGATGTTCATGTACAATTCAAAACATGCTTGTTGTGTGTGGTTGATTTATCAAATACTTGTTACTTGAATTTAAAAGGGGTGAAATAGTTGTGATCTAGTAGGGATTAGGTTTTTCAATTGGTATCAGAGCCTAATTCACTGTGATAGGCTTACACTTAGGTGATAGTGTCCCTAGATCATAATTTCACTCTTCCATTGAAGAAGGAAATTCTGTCACACGTCCACCAAAGTTCGATGGATCAAATTATGCCTATTGGAAGGCTAGGATGAGAATATTCTTGAAATCTCTAGATGAGAGGGTGTGGGTCTCTATTGAGCGAGGTTGGATTCCTCCCACTATGAAAGTTGGTGAGGATACCATACCTAAACCCGCTGATTTATGGGAAAATGAAGAATTAGAAAAAGCTAGTTGGAATAGTAGAGGTCTGAATGCTATTTGCAATGCTTTAACTGCTAGTGAATATCGTAGAATCATGATGTGTGAAACCTCCAAGGAAGCATGGGATATTTTGAAAATAACCCATGAGGGTACCACCCTAGTCAAGAACTCAAAACTTCAAATGCTCACTTCACAGTTTGAAAGAATTAGCATGGAGGAAAATGAGACATTTTCAGAGTTTTATGCTAAGTTGAGTGACATTGTTAACTCCTCTTTTAATCTTGGTGAAAGAATTCCTGATTTTCAAGTTGTCAAAAAGATTTTAAGATCTTTTCCTGACCGTTTTCAACCTAAAATCACTGCCATTGAAGAAAGTAAAGACATAGGTTGGATTCGAGTGGATGAATTGGTTGGATCCATTCAAACATTTGAAATGAATCTAAAAGATTCAAAAAGTAAAAACAAAGGTATTGCTTTATCTTCAATGAAGGAAGATCTTAAATCGCTTGAAAATGTTCTTGATGTGAATGATGATGAACTTGCACTGTTTGTTAAACAATACAAAAAATATCTCAAAGCTAAACAAGGTTTTTCAAATCAAAATAAAAAGTTTGACAAAGGTCAAGGGACATCATCATCAAAAGTTGACAATCGGAATTCAAAAACTGGAAAAGAATGTTTCAATTGTCACAAACCTGGTCATAGGGTTGCAGAGTGTCCTGAAAAGAGAAGGAATCAAAATAAAGCTCATAATGCAACCTTGAGTGATAGTGATGAGGAGAATAATACCTCTCACGAGAATGATTCTGAGAATGACGAGGGTAATTTCACTGCTTTTGTTGTGACTACAAATGTTTTTTGTGAATCCACTTGTGTTCAAAAACCCCCAAGGTAGGAGAACATCAAGTTCATTTACTGGAAAATTAAGATGAAAATCTTTTTGCAATCCATTGATGTTAATGTGTGGAGAAGTGTAGAAATGGGTTGGTCACATCCCATGTTGAACAATGATGGTGAACTCATCTTGAAACCTCTTGAAAATTGGAGTAGGGATGAAATTGATTCTCAAAATTGGAATAAAATGGGTTTCAAACTTATATGTGATGCTCTAAATGATCATGATCTAAAGCTCATTGAAAATCTTGAAACATCAAAACAATTAAGCTTGGGATCATCTTGTGATTGTTTATGAGGGAAGCATATTTGAGAAAGATCATAGACTAAATAATCTAATGAATCAATTTGATGTTATCAAGATGAGTGACCATGAAAGCTTTTGTGAATTCTACACAAAACTCTGTGACATTGTGAATTCCTTGAATGACTTAGGAGAAAAGGTGGATGATTCAAAAATTATTAACAAAGTTTTGAACTCTTTGTCTTCTAGATTCTCTGTGAAAGTGGTTGAATTTGAAAACTGTCAAGATATAAATTCTATTGTACTTGATGAACTTGTTGGTACTCTTATGTGTTTTGATAATCAATTGTCTGATGTTGATGAGGAAAATGAGTTGAAAGCTTTTGTTGTGTCTTTGGAAACTCATGGGGAGTCTTCCAACAAAAAGGACATAGTTGACTTAGAGTTATTGCTTGGAGTGTCTAGTGATGAGTCTGAAAGCCTCGAGGAAGATGACAGTGATCTTCAAAAGGCTTATGATGACCTCTATGAAGAGGCATATCAACTTAAAAAGAAAAATGTGACTCTGGCCTTTAAAGCCAAGTCTGATGAGAAAGAAATTGAGATGCTCAAAGAAGAGCCGAATAATCATGTGTTACACATACAAGATTTGAAAACTGAAAAATTTGGTTTGAATGATAAACTTATTTTTTTGAAACAGGATAATGAATCTTGTGTGTCAAAAATGAGTGAGAATCAAAAAGAAGTTAAGAGTCTTGAATCAAGTCTCAAGATTGAGGTTGAAAGTAACAGTTGCTTGAGTTTTAAGGTTATAAATCTTGAAAAGGAATTGGAATTAGCTAAAGAAACATTGTTGAAATTGTCCAATGAGAGTAAAAAATTGGATCACATTCTTAGTATTGGGAAGTCCTTCAGTGATAAATCTGGACTAGGTTATGTTGGATCATCTAGTGTCCCATCAACCTCGGGAACCAAGTTTGTTCCTTATCTAAGTCATCTCTTGAAAATGACACTTTGTCCCAACCTAGTCATAAGAGGCCTCACTTCAATCCAAATTCCTTCAAGAAGATTCCCACATGTCATTCTTGTGGTGTTGTAGGACATATAAGACCTAATTGTCCTAGAAAAGAAAAACCTCAAGTGAAAAGTTTTTCACAAAAGAAAGTGATTTGTCATCACTGTAGTGTCATTGGTCATTCAAGACCAAATTGTTTCAAGTTGATGAATAGAGGTCAAGTTAAGCAATTCTCCCCTACTTGTCATCATTGTGGAAAAGTTGGTCACATTAGACCAAATTGTTTTCTCCTTCACAAAATTCATGAAGTGTCTAGACCAAGAAATGCTCCTAGGATAAAAGTTGATTTAGGATCAAATAGGAAACTTCCTAAGTTGCATGAGGTTAGGACAGGTAAGAAAATTTGGGTAAGAAAGGAGAGTCTTAGATGTATGGTAGTTCACACTGCCTTGAGAGTGAAGGAGAGTAAACAGTGGTATTTTGACAGTGGATGCTCTCGTCATATGACAAGTGACAAGTCTTTGTTTGTTCATCTTGAAGAGTGTAATGGAGGGACTGTCACTTTTGGTAATGGTAATAGGTTAAACATTCAAGGTAAGCGGATTGTTGAATCTCATGGCTTTCCTAAGCTAGAGGATGTTCTTTTTGTTGATGGCCTTAAAGCTAATCTTATTAGCATTAGTCATCTCTGTAATAGTAATTTTTCAGTGAACTTTACCAAGGCTACATGTCGTGTCTTTGGTAAAGATGGAAAATGTGTTCTTGAAGGAAAAAGAACAAGTGACAATTGTTATGGAATAGTTCCAAATGAGTCCCTCGTATGTAATAGAGCCAAAGTTGATGATGTTGAGCTTTGGCATCAACGTCTTGGTCACATCAATTTCAAAGACCTCTCAAAATTGTCAAAAAATGAAATTGTTAGAGGAGTTCCTAAGTTTGACAAAATTGAGGAAAGTGTTTGAGGACCATGTCAAAAGGGCAAACAAATTAGAGTGTCTCATAAAAAGACAAGTGGTATTAATACATCTAGATCTCTAGAACTTGTTCATGTTGATCTCATGGGTCCAATGAGAACTGAAAGTTTAGGAGGAAAGAGATACATTTTTGTAATGGTTGATGATTACTCTAGATTTTATTGGGTAAAATTTTTAAGAGAAAAGTCTGATTGTTTTGAAAGCTTCAAAGCCTTGTGTAGGCAACTCCAAATTGAGAAAGGATGTACAATCAATCAAATCATCAGGTTTAGAAGTGATCATGGAAGGGAGTTTGAAAATTCAGAGTTCAGTGAATTCTGTGACATGAGGGCATTAATCATGAATTTTCTGCTCCTAAAACACCACAACAAAATGGTGTTGTTGAAAGAAAGAACAGAGTCATTCAAGAAATGGCTCATGTCATGCTTTTGAGCAAATCTTTAGCTAAACATTTTTGGGCTGACGCAGTCAATATTGCATGTCATATCATCAATCGAGTCTATGTAAAACCCCACACACAATGTTCTCCATATGAATTGTGGAAAGGAAATAAACCTAATTTGAAATACTTTAGAGTCTTTGGAAGCAAATGTTACATTCTTAGGGATAGAGAATCCTTAGGAAAATTTGACTCTAGAAGTGATGATGGTTTCTTGTTAGGATACTCCACAAATAGTCGTCCCTACAAAGTGTTCAATCGTAGGACTTCTACTGTCATGGAGTCGATAAATGTGGTCATTGATGATATGGTTAGTAAGGAAATTGAAAAATCTTTTGAAGCTGAAGAGGAAACATTCAATGCCCCTTGCTCACCATCTCAAGATATGGATGGTAGTATTGTCCAAGTTGAAAAAGGTAGTGATGATCAAGTAATTGACACCACACCTATTGATGATTCAATTCCTTCCAATTCTTGGTCTAAAAGATATATTCCTAGTGAGAATATAGTAGGAAAACCTGATGATGGAGTTAGGACTAGGAGACAAATTGAGAATGAGATGACATTTCTTAGTTATACTTCTAAGATTGAACCCAAAGATGTCAAAGAAGCTTTACTTGATGAGGAATGGGTTCCTGCCATGCAAGAAGAGCTTCATCAGTTTGTCAAGAATGATGTTTGGGATTTAGTTCCTAGACCTTCAAATAAGAATGTCATTGGAACTAAATGGATCTTTAAAAATAAGACTGATGAATCTGGTGTGATTGTTAGAAACAAGGCTAGACTTGTGGCACAGGGTTATACTCAGGAAGAGAGTATAGATTTTGATGAAACTTTTGCTCCTGTTGCTAGGCTTGAGTTTGTTCGCTTGTTGTTGTCTGTTGCATGCCATCTCAATTTCACTCTATTCCAAAAGGATGTAAAGATTTCTTCAAGAAGAAGTGTTTGTGGAACAACCTAAAGGGTTTGAAGATCCACATCATCCCACTCATGTCTACAAGCTGAAGAAAGCTTTGTATGGACTCAAACAAGCTCCAAGAGCTTGGTATGAGAGATTGACTTCATATCCACTTGAGAGGGGTTTCATTAGAGGAAGTGTTGATAAAACTTTGTTTATCAAATCTGTGAAAGGGTCAATTGTTGTTGCTCAAGTGTATGTAGATGATATTGTTTTTGGTTCAACCTTGAATACACTTGCTCATAGTTTTTCTGAAGAAATGAAAAAAGAGTTTGAAATGAGTATGGTTGGTGAACTAACTTACTTCCTAGGGCTGCAAGTTAAACAAATGGATGATGGGATATTTGTTTCCCAATCCAAATATGCAAAGGAACTTGTCAAAAAATTTGGACTTGAAAATGCAAAACATGCTAGGTCACCAATGAGCACTAGCACAAAACTTTCCAAGGATGAAAGTGGAAAAGATGTCGGTCAAACTTTATTTCGTAGCATGATAGGCAGTTTGCTATACCTTACAGCAAGTAGGCCTGACATCTCTTACAATGTTGGTGTTTGTGCTAGATTCCAATCCAATCCTAAAGAGTCTCATCTTTATGCTGTCAATTAAGCGAATCATTCGCTATGTTAGTGGGACACAAGGTTATGGTCTGTGGTATTCAAGGGATACCAATCTTAATCTTGCTGCATATTCCGATGCCGACTGGGCTGGAAATGTGGCTGATAGGAAGAGCACCTCTGGAGGATGCTTTTATGTTGGTAATTCCTTGGTGTCTTGGCACAGTAAGAAACAGAACTCCATTGCTTTGTCAACAGCTGAAGCTGAATACATTGCTGCTGGTGCATGTTGTGTACAACTTTTGTGGATGAAGCAAATGTTGAGTGATTATGGAGTCAAGGATTCAAGTTTAGTTGTATTTTGTGATAATGAGAGTGCAATCAATATTTCCAAAATTCTTGTTCAACACTCTAGGGCCAAACATATTGATATAAGACATCATTTCATAAGAGACCTGGTTGAAAATAAAGTGCTTTCTATGCAATTTGTATCATCTATAAATCAACTTGCTGATCTTCTCACAAAACCTCTTGATAATGTCAGATTTGAATACTTGAGAACAGCTTTGAGGATTTGTATGATTGATTGAGGTTACTGGAGTGTAGGGTACTTGCATGATAATCAAATTTGGATATTAGTTACTCATGGCTTTATCATGTGCATTTCATATCATCTCTCTATTGTATTTTGTTTAATGTGATTGAATCTGAAGAACTCTTGCACTATTGGTATTGATTATGTTGATTCTATGATATATTTTTCATGATGTTTGAAGTCAAATGTTATAATCATTATTCCATATATTTGTGATATAGATTGACCTATAAGTAAACTTTACTATCTTCTCTTCAAGTATCTACATCATCTTGGGTTATGGGAATCCTCATTCAATACCTTCATACCCAACAAGTGTGGGTCATGGTTAAATTTGCCTCATACTCCAAATGAAAAATGAATATTATCATTAATTGAAGAAGATAATTGATATTCTTTCAAATCCATTGTCTTGAAATCAAATTAAATTGAAGAAGAGAATTGATCTTCTTTCAAATTCTGTGGCTTGAATTCTTGCCTTGAAGAGCTGTAATGCTTATCTTCAAAAGCTCTCACTAAAATGCTTGAATATCTTGTTTCATGATCTTCAACTGTCTTTTCTGGGATTCCATTATTCAGCTCTTTGATATCTTAATGAGGAGTTAGTTGTTCTTACCTACTTGGTTTGACTTCTATGTTAACAATCATTGCATAATTTTCAAAATCATTTTGAGTTTGCATCGTATAATTTATACATGGATATGAATTGGCCTTACCAATGCACACACTCACTATCTTGGATTCTCATATTACAACCTTCAATTTTGTGATGATATTCATTATGTATGTTGGTGGTAATCATTGTATTATCATATCCATGCTTTTCATCATGCTTGTAGCCTATATTTTCAGTTTTTCTACTACTCTGTATCATGGTTTCTAAATCTTTCAGATATGATGTGTCAATATGTTTTGTTCTATGTTCAAATTGTGTTTTGGTATACCTCTTGTGCATCATCTTAGAATTATACTTGAATCCTAGTGTCCATACATGAAATTTTTCAGAGAAAAAGATGTTTTCAGTGTGTTTCTCACAGAGTGGATCGATCCACCTGTGATCTGGATCGATCCAACATGCATTTCCCATTCACTCATTTTCTGTTGAAGGTTCTTGGATCGATCCAGCTCTGCCCTGCATCGATCCAAATTAATTTTGAACAAAACATGCCTTCTGTATAGGCAAATTGGATCGATCCAGACCCCACTTGGATCGATCCAAACTGGATTTTCACCCTTCTTGTCTTATATTTAGGCTTAGTGGATCGATCCAGACCCCAATTGGATCGATCCAGCTTCGTGAAATTTGAATATTTAGGGCTCAATTTCGCACTTTCACTATTCATTATCTCTCTCTTTTCTCTGTATTCACACTTCTCTATGCCTAGGGTTTTGATTTCAAACCTTTTCCATTCAATCTAAGCCATCTCTTCTCAATATGGGTTCATCTTTGGGTGATATTTGTCTTCTCTGCCTCGGATTCGTGTGGATTAGAGTTGTGTTCTTCACCATGACTGGTGGAGAAGGTTCTCGGCATGGGGGTTCATCATCCAAGGGAAAGGGCAAGGCCCCAGCAACCAAGAAGCGAAAGAATGTCCCTCTTTCTCCACAAGAACAGGAAAACCTACCGAATCCCCTTCGTGTGGAGGACCCTATGGATGAGGAACCATCTCGTGCTCCTTCCAAGCTTTCTAAGGAGGAAATTTATGAGCGACGCTCAGTCATTTGTGAGCGTCAAGTGATTCCCAAGGGTATAACCGACACTTTGTTCATCCAAATGATTGAATTTCATAAGTTAGTTAGATTTTTTGAACCCATCAACATGTTTATTCCTTCAGTAGTCAAAAGCTTTTATATGGGTGTACACACTGTAAACACCGACACTTTCGAGATTGTGTCTAGGGTTAGGGGGAAGACCATCACTGTGACTCCACAGATGATTGCTGATTATTTGGATGTTCCTCTTCCTCCTCCTGGTGCCCCTGTGTTTTCGTTTGATAATGATTCCTCTATGAGTGATGAACTTCTTGTACACACTCTATGCACCTCTGCTGGGTTGAAGAATGGAAAGTTTGTTCAAGGGAATTTAAAAGAGGAATTTCGTGCCCAGAACATCATCCTGTGGTGGAATCTGTTTCCCGGGGGTAGCCGTGTGCATTTTGAGTACCCGAAGGCTCGGCTGTATTATGCTTTCATGAATGGGGATGTCATCAATTTTCCCAAACTCATTTGGGGTACTATTCGCCTTGTGGCTCGAGCTCATGAGATCAAGACTGCTTTGCTTTTCGGTGCCATGATTATTGAATTTTGTAAGAAGCTAGGGGTGAAGACTTCTCCTTCTGACAGGTCCGAGAAGCCTACTCGTGGTCCTATTGATCTGGCTTGCATTAATCGCAGCCGTGGACATACCTCTGCTCCTGGAGGTGATTCAGATGATGATGTTCCTCCTGTTGATGCTGCTGATGCTCCTCCACCTGCTCCTACAGTTTATCCCATGACTATCGCTGGTCTTCATCAGCACATTGTTGCTTTAGAGCTCAGTCACGCTCGCACTGATGCGAAAATAGATCACCTTATTTCTCTCATCAACAGTCAGCATTCCGGTGCTGCCGGTGGTTCTTCTGCTGCTCCTATAGGCTCGGGGGATACTGCACCGTTTTCTCCTCTTCTCAATGACAGTGGCCTTGGATTTGATCCATCCACTTTGTGATCCCTTTGTCCGTTTGTGACAAAAAAGGGGAGAGTTTTTTGAGAGCTTTTGAGAGCTTTTTAGGCAAAAGCTTTTTAGGTTTTGTCTAGTTTTGTTTGTTAGTTTTTTTTTGGTAGTGCTGACTCAAGGGGAGTGTGTTTATTTTCTTTTTGGAAGTTCTATATGTGTAAGTGTCTCTACATTGTAACCTTTGACTGATTGAAAATGTTATATGTTGAAAGTAACTGAATGTTGAATTATCTCTGATTATCTCTGATTATCAATACAATTTTGTGTTTTATGGATGTTTTGTAACATTGTTTCCGCTTGATATATTCAATATGTTTATTCAATATGCTACTGTATCTATTCAGTTCATTTTATGCTGCATAAGGTATTTTGTGAAGCGTGTGCAGGTTCAACAGGTCAAGATGACTGTAAAATTGATGATCCTTCAGTCATGGTTGGTTTTTGTATTGTTTTGATTCTGTTATTGTACAAGTGAGGGGGAGTGGATCTTGTTTCAAGGTTTCTTAGATTCATTTTCTTGTTCTCTTGTTTTATATTTTAGTTTTGTCACGAAACTGCCAAAGGGGGAGATTGTTAGGTTTAGTTTATGAGTGTTGGCTTGTTTCGTTTCAAAACTTGGTTTGGGTTGTACATTTATAGATGTGTACTGATGATCACAAGTGAAGCCGTGCTAAAATGCTCCTATATCTCCGTGGATTAGAATGGTAAGTGTCCTAGTGACCTAAGGATTGAGCCTAGGAGGTTAGAATTCATTACATCCCTTTTAAATATTTGAATTTGGGAGTTTCTAAGCACTTGGATCGATCCAAGGTTGACCTGGATCGATCCCATGTAAACCTCATCTCAATCCCAGCTCTCTTATTGAAAATTGGCCAAGCTGGATCGATCCAAGCTTTGGCTGGATCGATCTAATTTCGTGTTAACCTCACCTACAGAAGCTTGTTTTTTGGTCAATTCAATTGGATCGATCCAAGTCTTGGATGGATTGATCCAAGTTCGTGAAAACCCTAAATTCTACATCTTTTTCCCTTGTTTTCTAATTGGTCACTTATCCCACTATATAAGTATTAGGTTACTCGAGATTCTAGTGACCTCAGCCGCCAGAGAACATTTCTATTCTTAGACCTACCTCTGTTATTCTCTTGTGGGCTGTTGTTCTTCACTTTCTAAATTGGGATTCCACTTGAATGCTTATTGATTGATCATGGACTTCTCTTAGAATGGATTAGAAACCTTGGAAACCAAACTTACATGAATCTTGTGAGAATCTTCTGTGGAGATAGGATCATTCTCATGGCTCTTGGATGAAGGCATCAAGAGTGAGACTACTTGAGTAGTTGCTGAGCAAGCTTTGAAGAAGGAGGACTTGATGGACTGAGTTGATGAGATCTCAGTACACTAGGCCATGGGTTGGTGAAATAGAGTGTATGGTATAATCTCTGTAACTCTTCTTTCATAGTGGATTGCTCTTGTTCTCCCGTGGTTTTCTCCCGAAAGGGTTTCCACGTATATCGTGTGTTCATTTGATACATGTTGATGTGATTTCTAGCTATCAAGAAGGATGGAATGATACTTGTGTTCATGGATCCCTCTTGATAGTCGATTTATTTTGTGTTCTCTATCTACATGTTATTTGATGTTCATATACAATTCAAAACATGCTTGTTGAGTGTGGTTGATTTATCAAATACTTGTTACTTGAATTTAAAAGGGGTGAAATAGTTGTGATCTAGTAGGGATTAGGTTTTTCAATAACCATAAAAAAGAGTTTTATTTTCAATAAAACAATGACCCCATATTTTGGAAAAGCATGGTCTTCGAATCAAAGTTGGATTCCGGGGCTAGGTTATGAAGTGGGAAGGTTCCAAGGAACTCCTTGTAGGCACCCACCTCACCCTAATTAAAGGTCTCCTAATTAAGTTTGTGCTTTATCAAAATCTTATCACAATAATGCTATTTATCTAATCAACCACAAAATATAAATAATAATATATAATAATAATAATAGATAATAAAAAAGTAAACAAAACCTAAAGACCTTAGGAGACACACGGTCAACCTAATATTGGACTTGCGCCCTATTGACTGCCTACGTACCTTACCAATTTCTTGATAAGAATCAAAGTCCACGTAGTTCGATTACTTAGGACTCTCCTATTGTAATGAACTACATAATCGAAAGAATTCAATCTTATTTAGGACTCTAACTTTGAGAGTTTGAATTTGATCAAAACACTTTTTCATGAAGGATGGAATTTCATTCCACTTTGAATTCTTTCAAAATCACTTTTTAGAATCCTTCTCGAAGTAGATTCCTAAGTAAAATAGAACTCTATTCTTATTGTAATTCTTACAACAAAGAAGAGTCCTAAGTAGGGTCAAGTAACCCCCCTAATCCTAGAGTCTCTAGCTAGTCCTAGGTTAGTCTAAACACCTAAAATGCTAAAATTATGCATGCTGGAATTTCTGGAAAATTCATAAAAAAATGCAATAAAGAATGTAAACAATGCATGAAAAATGTCCTAAATGCAATCTTAGTTATCTATGTGAACCTAGGCATGTTTCTAAGTTAATTTTGACCCTAAAAAAATGACTTTTAATTCACTTTAAGGTTACTTTAAACCTTGGACAGATTTAAATGCAATCAAAAAGTGGATTTAAAAACCATAAAAATAATGAATAAAAAAGGTGTAAATGACCTAATATGCAACCTAATATGATATACCAAAATAATTATGCATCATGCTTAAAAACACCAATTTTAACATAAGGGAATGGACTTACCTTAGCTTGTTCCCTCGAACACAATTCATATGATATTTCAAGCATTAAACATAAAAATGAATGATGTAAACAAACCTAAACATGTTCCTATTAACTTACGCTAATTTATCATACTCAAAACAAACTAACTATACTTGGGTAAAAATCATAAATGCAGAAAATTTATATGCTAACCTATATGCAACTAACCTTTACTCCTAACCTTTGAATTCCCAACTTAGGTACCCATCCCTAACATGGTAATGGACATAGAAGAAGAAGAAGAAGAATAAGAAGAATGCAAGAAAAACACTTAAAACCAACCCAATAATTATACTAACCTTTTTTGCTTCCTTCTCCCTTGCTCCTAGCTTCTTCTCTAACCTTCAAGACTTCAAAAAAATATAGTTGAGGATGCTAAAGGACTAAATGTAGTACTTTAAGCTTCTACTCTTCAAGTTTGGCTCTTTAAATGCCTTGTGAGTTCTTTGAAACTGATTTCAGGGCTCTCTGTTTATAGAGGGACTTCAAATTGATCAATGACTTAGTTTAAATCTCTTAGGAATGATCCAAGGGCTCTAAACCAGCCTTCCAAGGTCTTCTAATTCGTCATAAAGTCCCCAAGGCCGAGCTAGACACATGGCAATATTTGGAACAGTCCCAGATGGAAAAAAAACTCTGATTTTTAGCATTTATTAGACATTAGCTCGAGTAACCATCCCTCTCGGGACGGTTGGCCGTCCCTCAAGGACGGTTGGCCATCCATAGGTGGATGTTCATCAAGCTTTTGAGCCCAATTTCCCCTATGTTGGCCTATCTCAGCCCGTTTCGACCCGGTTTTGGGTAACCATCCCCCTTTTTTTTTCGGCTTTTCGGGTCCGTTTTAAGTCCAAATTCGACGATTCAAGCGCTAAAATGATCGTGATTCGATTCTCCATGTTTTGAGAAGTGTTTGAAGTGAAAATGCATTGACCAAAGTCAAGGTTTTAGGGAAAAGTCAACCGATTAGTTGTTTAGGGCCTGACGGACCCAAATTATGGTTTTAAAATCTGCTAACCAATTGCTTTCAAAATCATTTTTTCTTCTCCAAACAAGTTTTAAAACATTTTAAGAAAGTGTTTTGAAGCCTTTTGAAGGCTTTGGTTTGATAAAAAGATCGAATCTCGGTCATTCCCGGTCGAAACCCTAGTCTGAGCTTAAAAGGGCCCTTTGGGCCTTTAGAGCCAATCATGAGCCAGGAAGCTCAACAGTCCTTGCATTGATCAACTTAACTACCAAACACACCCTAAATATCTATGCCAAAGCTTCAAGACCACTCGGGACAAGATCGACATTCATTCAGAGCTTTTGTGATTCAAAGGACAGTATTGCCCTTCAAATCACAAAATGTCTTATTTCCTATCAAGCCTGGCTCAGAATGCCATGAAATTTAACAGGGATGTTCCTAGACTCTCTAAAAACTAAATGCAAGAAGAACAGACTCAATCTGGCCTAAAAACCTACATGCGATAATGACCTCTATCTAACTGCTCACAAGGGTAAAACTGGTAACTTAGGGTTTTGACACCCTATTTCACCTCAAATCATAGGCAACCATTAATGACCCTTCCTATGGTCAAAAATGGATGTCTACAGAAGCCCCTCGTTGATGTTCATGGCTTCGCCAGTGAATATCAATGAAACAAAATGGCATCCTATTTCTACCACGACAGAAGAGGGATAATCAAACCATCTACTCGAAACACTGATCAAATCATTCTTGGAAGTCCTACACAAACTTCCGATGATCTTGAGGGACCGCAGTCCTTTTGGAAGTCCTACACACACTTCCGATTATCTTATCTTAAGAGGAAATCTCACACATATTTCCAATTTATCATCATTGGAAGTCCTACACACACTTCCGATGATTTTGAGGGACCGCAGTCCATTTGGAAGTCCTACACACACTTCCAATCATCATCTTATCTTAAGAGGAAATCTCACACATATTTCTAATTTATCATCTTTGGAAGTCCTACACACACTTCCGATGATCTTGAGGGACCGCAGTCCTTTTGGAAGTCCTACACACACTTCCAATCATCATCTTATCTTAAGAGGAAATCTCACACATATTTCCAATTTTCATCTTGTCTTAAGAGGAAATCTCACACATATTTCCAATTTATCATCTTTGGAAGTCCTACACACACTTCCAATCATCTTATCCTTAGAGTCTATGACTCTTCTTGGA
>JAESVK010024954.1:0-10080 GCA_017140935.1 Hamamelis virginiana | reverse complement strand
CGGATATTAGGAGAAATCTTATATCAGGGTCATTATTGAGCAAGAATGGTTTCAAGCTGGTTTTTGTGTCTGATAAATTTATTCTTGCAAAGAATAAGATGTATGTAGGGAAAGGGTACTTAAATGATGGGCTATTTAAGCTAAATGTAATAACTATTATTCCTAAAATTAATAAAGATATATCTTCTGCTTATATTGTTGAATATTATGATATGTGGCATGGTAGATTAGGGCATGTTAATAAATATTCTTTGAATAAATTAGTTGAGCTAAATTACTTGCCTAAATTTAATATTGATCATAATCATAAATGTGAAATTTGTGTGGAATAAAAAATGACAAGAAAACCTTTTAATTCAATTGAAAGGAATTCTGAACCTCTAGATTTGATTCATAGTGATTTATGTGATTTAAAATTCATACAAACTAAAGGTGGAAAAAAGTACTTTATTACTTTTATTGATGATTGCACTAGATACTGTTATGTTTACTTGTTGAGAAGTAAAAATGAAGCACAAGCTAAGTTTATACATTATAAAAATGAGATTGAGAATCAACTTGGCAAGAAAATTAAAGTTCTTAGAAATGATAGAGGTGGTGAGTATGAATCTGATCCATTCAGTGAGTTTTGCTCAAATAATGGGATTATACATCAAACCACAACTCCTTATTCTCCTCAACAGAATGGAGTTGCAGAAAGGAAAAATAGAACTTTAAAAGAAATGATGAATGCCATGTTGAATAGTTCTGGATTACCACGGAACATGTGGGGGAAGCTATTCTTTCTGCAAATTATCCTGAACAAGATGCCTCATAGAAAAACTAATAAAACACCCTATGAGCTATGGAAAAATTAAGTTCCTATATATAAATTTTTAAAGGTGTGGGGGTGTTTAGCTAAGGTTATGGTTTCATTTCCCAAAAGGGTTAAAATTGGACCAAAAACTATTGATTGTATATTCATTGGCTATGCTTATAACAGTAGTGCATATCGATTTCTAGTTCATAAATCAGAAATTTCTGATATTCATAAAAATACGATTATTGAAGCTAGGGATGCATCATTTTTTTAGAATATTTTTCCATACAAAAATTCACGAGAGATAAGTTCTGTAAAAAGAACTTATGACACTGCGACTAGTAAAGATAAAGATCTAAGTGAACCTAGACGCAGTAAGAAGGCAAAGATTTCAAAATCTTATGGTCCTGATTTTCTAACGTATTTATTAGAAAATGAGCCTCAAAGCTTTAAAGAAGCAATGTCTACACCAGAGGCACCTTTTTGGAAAGAGGCTATAAACAGTGAAATTGAATCCATTATGCATAATCATACATGGGAACTTGTGAATCTTCCTCAGGGAAGTAAACCACTTGGATGTAAGTGGATATTCAAGAGAAAAATGAAAGATGATGGATCAATTGACAAGTATAAAGCTAGATTAGTAGCTAAAGGTTTTAAACAAATAAAAGGTGAAGATTATTTCGACACGTATTCACCTGTTACGAGAATAACATCTGTTAGACTGTTAATAGCTATTGCAGCTGTGCATAATCTTGAGATACATCAAATGGATGTTAAAACAGCTTTCCTAAATGGTGAATTAAATGAAGAGATTTACATGGAACAGCCAAAAGGGTTTGTTGTTACTGGTCAAGAAAGGAAAGTATGTAGAGTTGTTAAGTCCTTGTATGGATTAAAACAAGCTCCGAAGCAATGGCACAAAAAATTTGACAAAGTTATGATGTCAAATGGCTTCAAGATAAATTAATATGATAAGTGTGTCTATATTAAATCGAATACAAGTGGCTATATCTTGTTATGTCTCTATGTGGACGATATGCTTATTATTGGTAGTAATAATAATATCATTAAAGCTACTAAGAAAATGTTGAACAGTAATTTTGATATGAAAGATTTAGGTGTTGCAGATATTATACTAGGAATAAAGATTTCTAGAATAAATAGTGGATTAATATTATCTCAAGCACACTATATTGAGAAAATATTAAAGAGATTTGGTCAATTTGACTGTAATCCTGTGAAAACACCTATAGATAGTAATATACATTTATCAAAAAATACTGGTAAAGGCATATCTCAATTAGAGTACTCCCAGATCATAGGTAGCTTAATGTACCTAATGAATTGTACAAGACCAGATATAGCATACTCAGTTAGCAAATTGAGTAGATACACAAGTAACCCTAGTGCAGAACATTGGACTGCAATTACAAGAGTACTTAGATATTTAAAATATACTATGGACTATGGGTTACACTATTCAAGATATCCAGCTATGTTAGAAGGATACAGAGATGCGAATTGGATATCTAATACAAAAGATTCTAAATCTACAAGTGGATATATATTCATTCTTGGAGGTGGAGCAGTATCTTGGAAGTCTTCAAAACAGACGTGCATTGCTAGATCTACAATGGAATCTGAGTTTATTGCTTTAGATAAAGCAACTGAAGAAGCAGAGTGGCTTCGTCACTTCTTAGAAGATATTCCAATGTGGTCTAAACCTATGCCACCAATTTGTATTTATTGTGATAGTCAAGCAGCAATTGGTAGAACACAAAGTAACATGTACAACGATAAGTCTCGACATATTCGTCGCAGACATAATACCGTAAAACAAATGCTCTCAAATGGTGTTATCACCATAGAGTTCATAAGGTCAAAAGAGAACCTAACGGATCCATTAACTAAAGGTTTGAACAGAGAGCAAGTGTATAACTCATTGAGGGGAATGGACTTAAAGTCTATTATATAAAGTTCGCCATGATGGAAACCCTACCTAGCAGACTGGAGATCCCAAGAACTAGGTTCAAAGGGACAACCTAATTGTGGGGGACTAGAGGATATCACTATAGGAGAGAAATCTCTTACCCATTTCTATGATGAAAAAGTGATGCCTACAGTGTATATTAGGATAAGCTATGCTTTTAATGAATCTTATACTTTAAATTTGAAAGGGAATATAGCAGGATATTCTTAATAAGATGTCACCTATCCGAGTGTGAAGGGGCCGCTTCTATGAGAATGATAAGGCTAAATTCTCTAGAGCACTCGTGAAACCAAGTTTGTTCAGGGCCAAAATGAACACAATCGTTAGAACTAAGCTTGTTAGAAGAGGATTCGTGTGAGGACTATTGTCTTGGTATGCATAAAAAGCTGAACAGTTCAAGACATCGTGTTCACTGATTAGCGAGCATATCCGATAGTCTTTCACTAAGGAAGGTTCAAAGCCAAAAGCTACCTCGCCTGATGCGGATGTTTTTCGATTCTCTCTCATTCGAGTCCATGCATATTTAACAAGCCAATTTTTATTCATGTGGGGGATTGTTATATTTTGAATAAAAATTGTACACGAATAGTCGTGACTTTTCACGAACGGTCGTGACTCTTCTTTAGGGTTGCGTCTATTCCTTGTGTCTTTACATAGAGTTGTGTCTATTCATGGTGTCCTTACATAGAGTTGTGTCTATTTATGGTGTCCATCCATAGAGTTGTGTCTATTCATGGTGTCTGTCTGTAGAGGCACCTTTGAGTCTATAAATAAGACATGGTCTAAGCCATTTGATTAATTAATTTTCATTGCATTTCAACATTATGTTTCAGAGAGAGAAAATAAGCCTTTTGGTTCGTTGGAATACTCCAATTGAAGTGCTTTCTTTGGAGTATTGAAGTCATTGTATCTTGGGAGGCAAACGTTCTGCAACTCTAAGCACCATTAGGAGGGACGAAATTTGTCTTAAGGAAAGAGTGTTTAACACTTGCCTTGACTTAAAAATTCTACAATAAGGAAGGAGCATACAAGTAAGTATTTTACAGTTTTATTTAATTGTTCAGTTTTACAGTTTGATTAATATTACAGAATATTTGGAATAAAGTTCTAACATAATGTATATTAGTAGATTATCAAATACCTTCGCATCAAGTGGTCACAACACCTACTTATAGCAGACAATGATGATGCTTCCAACATTTTGATGCCATGTTGTGTAAGTATAATCGTGTATTCATTAATATTAAATCCGAAAACTGTGCTTTCAATTTACTAGAGTGATAGATTGAGGTCTGGAGCAGAAATGCACTGTTTTGGAGAAGGAGTGATGCCTAATATAGAAGGTTCCTAGCACTAAAATGATGACATGTGGAGGTAATAGACTTCAATACCATCTTGTTTCAATACGACATAGTTATATGCTACACCTTAACAAAATTAGATGCCTATCATAATGAATATTATAATAATAATGTAACATATTTATTGGTTTTTAAGTTTAAGATAGCAGGCAACATGGTTAGAAAATAAGAGTATTCAACAAAATACATGTGTAGGTATCCAAGGACCCTAGCATTGGGGTGGGGGGTGGGGGTGGGGGAAATAAAGTGAAGCTATCTGACCAAGGACGAGCAGTTCTTCAAAATACCTTAATTTACCTATAATAGTAGAAAAGAAAACAAAGACTTAAAGATATTTTGTGAAAAAATAAAAGACTCTTATACTTGAAATTTCTGAGAAAAAAGAAATAGAACTATATAAAGCCATTTCCAACAGTATGCTAGGATGCATATGAAAATCTTACTATAACACAAGTTGAAGAGAAGCAATACTATCAATTGATTATGCACATTCCACATCTCTAGTCTTCTTGTGGCATCATATAATAAATAAACATAATTTTTACCCCCATACATATCCTTGCCAGAGAAGTATTTTGCCATCAACCGACGACTATAGTCAGCTTCATATTTTTGGTATTTCTCAGTGTCATCGAAGTTATCCAAATCCCTAGCCAAAATGAAGGATATGTGAGCATCTCATATATAATTTGAACGCAGTAGGGGATGAAAAACATAAACAAATCAAACAATTCTGTGGTTGAAAATGTAGATTTTGCATGAAAGTTGAGAATATAGACATGTACATAATCAAGGATATAGCATGTGAATAATCAATTGTTGTACGTGTCCAATGAATAAACAAGGTTGAGAAACACTAGCACATAAATAAAATTTTTCTAACAATGAAATTAATAGTTGCAATGTACAAAAGCTGAAGTCTGAATCTAATGAATAGGCTTTAAGGGCTTGGGAATATAAAAGTTTCAATAGACTTCCACAGTGAAAAACTCCACTCTCTTGAAAGAATGGAACAGTTAAAAATTATTTGTACAATTTTCAATGGATACATATGGCGGTTTAAATAAATTAGAGTTAAAAAATAAACAATTTTTTAATACTTGCTTTGTTCTTCTTGCTTTTGTTGCTGTCACTACTGAAGCATAGCATTTATTTCAAATGAATGCAGAGCATGTAGCCAATCAATCAAACAAGGAACTTCCATGGTTATTGAACCATGAAGGCTGGTAAGAATTTATTAAGTCTCTTTAGCTATCTTTAGGAAAAGTAATTTCTTTACACCTGGAAAGCTATTCACTTTCTCAGGAAATCATTTCCTTCATAAAACTATTTCCAACAAAATATCAATCCTTTTCTCTCCGAACAACAATAGTATATTTCAAAGCCAACTTTTATCCCCATATGGAGACGAAAAATAAAAGATTACTACTATAAGAACCTAAACCTCTGTTTGGTTTGTAAGAAACAATGATAAGAATAAAAGGAACTAAAGTCTTGAACCTCATGATTTATGATGTTTTGGTATCCATAACCCGAACCCCATGTTTGGTTTCCACTTTCCAAATAGGCTATATTGCTGTATTAGTCTCACTTGGGATGAAGGTTTATATTTTCTTGGGTTCCAAAAGATGAAAAATCTAAGATTCAAAGTAGTCCTGATTCATTTTTTTCTTATATTTTCTCGAAAACCAAACGGCTGCAAAATGAGAGTTTTGCGTAACTTAACTGAAAGCTGTGAATCTTTTCCTTACTTCTCAAGTGAGCAATTTCTAAAATTGCCAGAACTATTTAAAGCTAATTGAAAAATAAATTTTAAAATATCGACAGTTGGATTATATATTTCTTATGTAAGTCGTGCATAGAAAAAAAAGGGCAATTTTCATGAATAATCCTAAGTTTCCAAAATATTACGCCTACGAATCAAATCCAAAACTAATTACACAAATATTTTTTTAGGACATAAATACCCTCCACTCATATGGGTATTTACAATTTGACCATTGAAATGGTCAAAATTTTTGTACGGATGAATTAAAAAAAATCGAAGAGTCACTAATAATCAACACAATCCCCAATTTTGTGTATAATCCACAATCCCCAATATTACAAAGGATCACCAAAATTACAAATAATCACCAATCCTCAATATTACTAAGAATACCCAATAGAGTAGACAAGATTTAATTGATTTGATGTTCTTGGAAAGCGCAAACTGAATGAATGGCATGCATGATGTTGACGTGACATAAAGTGAATTGGAGATTCTTAACAATAGTGGTGATTATTAGATAAATTGGGGATTGGAGATTCTGTTTATTTTTGGAGATTATACATAAAATTGGGGATTCTGTACAAAAAAATTCGAGGGGACATTGAATGACCTGCATTAAATGCTGATGTGACATAAAGTGGATTGGGGATTCTTGACAATATTGGTGATTATTAGATAAATTGGAGATTGGAGATTCTGTTTATTTTTGGGGATTATACATAAAATTGGGGATCCTGTACAAAAATTCGGGGTACATTAAATGACTAGCATTAAATGTTGACGTGACATAAAGTGGATTAGGGATTCTTAACAATATTGGTGATTATTAGATAAATTGGGGATTTGGGATTCTGTTTATTTTGGGGGATTATACATAAAATTGGTGATTCTATACAAATTGGTCAAACTTCAATTTTAAGGGTAATTTCGTCCAAAAAAACAGTAATAGGTGTATATCCGTAATATGTTTTGGATCGGGATTGTAGGCGTAATATTTTGGAAACTTAGGATTATTCATGGAAATTGCCCTAAAAAGAATAATGCTATATATCCCAAAAAATCTTCTCAAATTAATCATAACATTCATTTATTATTAATTAAAGAATTTACTAAAAAAGAGAATGATTAAATCAACCGACACATCATTTGGGATGCACTTTTGGGACAATATTTTTGAGAGATATAGTATTTTCCAATTACTTTTGTACTTCTTAAAAATATCACTATAAAAGGTCACCAATTTTTGTACTTCAAAATATCACCAATGACACCAATTTGTACAGTAGTTTAGTTTCAAAAACCGACTGTTAAATTATTATAATTCTTAACATACATTATATGCATAAGAAATGTATCTAATCTAATAGACGTTTTTTCAAAATCTATTTTGCAACTTACCCTAAGTACGTGACCCTACAACTTTGCATAAAGTGCACCTTTACTTTTTGGTTCTTCAAAATGTCACTAGTTTTTCATGGTTGTTTTTCTCGAAATAATTATTGGATCAATATAATTTATGTCATACATGACATACATAAATTTGGTCTAATCCAACAGTATCTAATCCTACCTTTATCAAAGTCAAGCATGAATTAAGAGAAAGGGGAGAACTATTTATTATTATGTAACTTATAATCTCAATGGGCTTCCTTAAGTACTAAAAAAAAGTTGTCTAATCCAACGCTTAATTTTCAAAATCTATTTTGCAATTGTCACTAGTGAAAAAATGGTGACATTTTGAAGAACAAAAAAGTCATTGCTTTTCATTATAACATTTTTCAAAAACCGATCGTTGAATCACCATGATTTTTGCGACATGACATTCATAAGAAGAGTATCTAATTCAATGGTTGATTTTTCAAAATATGCTCTACAACAAGCCAAACGGAGGACCTGATACAACTTTACATCGGGTGTATATATATATATTTCTCCCTTTTTATTTTATTTATTTGATAGTAAGTCCCCCCCAAAAAAAAAAATGTCCCAAAAGATTTCTATCCCTATAATTTCTTATTACTCTGTTTTTTTTTTTTTTTTTCTCTTTTTTTCTTTTCCATTTTTAATGACAGATCATAATTTCTTATTTCCTTTCTTCTTTTTTTTCCCTTCTTTTACAACTTATTACTAGGAAGCCTAAAATCTAGCATTGTCCACTTAGTAAAAGTTCGAAACATACTTCCTCTCCTTTAGTAAAAATTTTATAATGCTATTCACAACTTTCTATTGACATAATATGTATTCAAGACATACATTACTAACTAAATCCCTAATTTTACAATTAGTACAAAAGAGTAGCACATAAAGTACTAAAAACATGGCTATCATTTTTTATAAGAGCAAAGCAAGAAAATAAAATTGAAAAAAAGAAACATAGAACACATAGTGCGTCAAAACTTTAGTGTGGCCATGAATAAACAAATGTTATTTATACGAGTAAGGTTAATTGCTATTACGAAAAGAACACACAAACAAAACACACACACTATCTTAGCTTGCCCTCAAATGGTGAAAACCTTGTAACCCTAGTTGAGATTTCCTTAATATGTTTTATCAAAATCACACATGGCCACAGTTATAGGTGATAATTGTGACCAAACCCAGACTAAATTAGTTCAAGAAATCTATGGTTGGTAACAAAGAGTATTCTCTCATTTTGAAGATACAAAATTAAGGAGGTTGAACAACAACACCCTAGATAAAATGATCATTATTTCTTCTAAAACTCACATTCTTCGTTGAAATGAATGCAAAATTGTGTCTATCGGATAACTATCTTTGTAAATTATGTACTTACTCAAAAATATAGATATCGATTATACATTGTAATCGAATTATTAACCACATTGACATTCATAACCAATTAAAAGGCGATTACAAATTGGATTTTGAAATAATCGCATGATTTAGTTGTCAAAAATCACAAACAGAAACACAATTTCAAATGATTTAAGAGATAGAATAAAACAACTCACCGAACTCCAGACATTGTATGAGGAAAAGGAACAGCACAACTAACCCTATTCACTAATATGGTTATAAAGAAAGCAATCTAAAAAACAGACCGTCAAAATGGAAGATGTTGAGGCCAATCACCTATTGGTCTAGTAGCATGTATCCTTATTGTTATGGGAGATATTTTGGGTTCGAGCACATAGAAATGCATCAATACCCATTTGTAAGAATTGAAAATTTGAGGGTAAGGGTTAGCTCTATTGTTAGGCAAAAACATGTATGATGTTGACAGTTTAAAAGTAGGGCACATCTCCATACGTGGAAATTTACTTTTCCTTTTGAGTCAATTTAAAAGGCGAAAATTGCTGATAATTATTAGTCTAGTGATTTGTATTCCCACTTTTAAGGAAAAGTTTTCAAGTTCTAATATATAGAGTGCATTGATATCCATTTGATAATATATTAAGGGGGCTTGGCGAAGGAGTAAGTTTCTCTCATTTAGGAAAAAAAAAAGGTGATAATCATGCACACTGCTAAAAGAGGTCATGAGTAACCTACAACCTTCCAACTAAAGCATCAAAATAATACTTATTAAGCATATTGTCAGTAGTCTCCCCATATTTTCTTTCCTACCATGTGTGCATGTAGGATAGAAAAGAGAATCCATCCAACATTTAGTACTCGCTATCTTAGTTAATTTTGCTAGATTAAATAGATAACTCTAGTACATATAATGCCAATAGTATCCTTCATCATTTTTATACATTTTACTTACATTAAAAATCGTAAAAGGCTATAAATATATTAAGAATCTACAATCAATGCTAAAATGCAAAACTATGATGTAAGTAGCAACATAAAATAATCATCAAAATAGCATAAAGAAAACAAAAGAAGAAGAAGAAAGGTGTTTTTTATCTATTATAATTGGCATAAGATGAACCAAATTATCTTTTGGATACTTTTTCTCTTTTTTTTTTCTTTTTTGTTAGGTTTAGTGTTTGTGTGTTGGCTAGTTTCGTTTCAAAACTTGGTTTGGGTTTGTACATTTATAGATGTGTACTGATGATCTCAAGTGAAGCCGTGGCAAAATGATTCTATATCTTCATGGATTAGGATGGTAAGTGACCTAGTGACCTAAGGTTTGAACCTAAGAGGTTAGATTCCATCATATGCATGTTCAAACTTGTAAAAATCAGGG
>JAESVK010024952.1:0-11619 GCA_017140935.1 Hamamelis virginiana | reverse complement strand
AGTCTTTTATTATAAACCTGCATTTCCCAGTGGTTCGACACCCGTACGTGCTCACTAGTCTCAATCGAATTGAGATTAACAGTCACGCGGTTTTATAAATTAATTAATCTTGATCACTGACAAGGAATAATCTCCCTTGTCATCTGAGTCGATCAAATTTTGGTGCCGTTGCCGGGGAATTACGGTTTATTTAAAAAGAATATTTGGATTTAATTTGAGTCGTAAATATTAATACTGTTCATATTGCTATATTTATATTCTTTTATACTGTTAATATCTATATATTATAATTATTATTTTATTTTCACTACAGGTGGCTGAATCAGGAATTGGGAGCTTCACTCCCGCGCGCTTAAAATAACAAATTGAAAGCTAAAGATTAACTGCTCACTATTTGTTTATTAAATTCCTTGATTATCTGTGGAGACCTCATTGTATGCGGGGTAGAATGTCGTTGTCATTAAACGTAATTCCTTTAGACTCTGAATTAGAAAGAACTCTGAGAGCTGCTAAAGCTTCTCAAAGTCAGTCCTGTGAGTCAGTACCTTTGCATCATTTAGATATGGCTGAATCATCTGCACACACTGTCATGTTACCTGCAGATAATATTCAAGCACCTCAAGGTCTTAAAACTCTTAGGGATCACTTCATGCCCAATAGTTTTAATCCACCCTCCTGTATCCAAATCCCGCACATTGAGAATCTCATCTATGAGATTAAGCATGCTACCATTCAGATGCTTCCTACGTTTTATGGGTTAGATAGAGAAAACCCATATGACCATTTGCAGGAATTTTTAGGGATTTGTTCTACTATTCGAATTCAGGGTTTCCATCCAGAGTCCCTGAAATTGTTTTTATTCCCATTTTCCTTAAAAGATAAGGCCAAACACTGGCTTTGTACTCTCCAAACCCCTGTCCCTATCACTACTTGGGAACAGCTCCAAAAGTTATTCCTGTCTAGATTTTACTCTGTCGGTAAAACTCACCAAATGCGACGAGGTATAACAAACTTCGTCCAACATGAACAGGAATCTTTTCATGAAGCCTGGGAAAGAATGAAAGAGCTTCTTAGATTATGCCCCCATCATGATGTACCTAAGTGGCAAATCATAGAGTCTTTTGTTAGAGGTTTAACTGAGAGTGACACGCAGACTGTGAAATCTGCATGTGGGGGAGCTATTTTAAGTAAAGGTGAGGATGAAATGTGGGCTTTATTTGAAGCATTGAGTGAGGATTCTTTCCACATGGCCTCTTTGTCTTTAGGTAACCGTGACGATGCATTAGTGAAGAAAACGCCTCCCAAAAAGGGCGGTATTTATGATGTGGACACCCAAGTTTTGGCAAATAAACAAGTTGAGGCTCTGTCTCAAAAGCTTGACCAGTTAATAGCGGCGCAAGGGCAATCTTTAAAAGCCCATGTCAAACCTGTCAACTTGGTGTGCAATATTTGCACTGACCCAGCTCACGAGACCCCATATTGTCCTATGGCAGGCCAGTATCCAGAGTTTGTCCAAGAGCATGTTAATGCTGCTCAAGGATATGCACCACCTAGGAATGACCCATATTCCAACACTTATAATCCTGGGTGGAAGACTCACCCAAATTTCCAGTGGTCTAGTCAGCCTAGAGGATCCAATCCTAGTCAGCCTGCGAGACCCACATATAGCAGTAACCCTGCTGTCAGTCAACCCTATAGACCACCACCGATGCAACCCCAGTATCCCAGTTATGGTGCTCCTCAAGCACCTGCACCCCAGTATCAGAGTCAAGCTGTGACTCAACCACCACCACAACCTCATAGAATGCCTGGTTTTGAGGAACAAGTCCTAGCTACCCTGAAAAGTCTAGAGGCTTCAGCACAACTCACTCATTCCCATTCCCAATCTATTTCTAAGTTATAAACCCAAATGGGTCAACTAGCGGCTTCATTTAGTCGCAGAGAGGAAGGGAAATTCCCGAGTCAGGCTGTTGCCAATCCCAATGGAGCTTTTGTAGCTGAGGGTTCTACTTCTCAGAACCCACAATGTAATGAGGAAGTTAAGGCTGTTACAGTCTTGAGAAGTGGGAAAGTGGTAGACAATAGAGTTGGGGAGAAAGAGAGAGAAAGAGAGAAAGAACCTGCAATAGAGAAAGAATCTGAAGCTTTGAGGGATAACTTTCCCACAGCTTTGGACGATCCGTTGGCATCTTATGTGCCAAAAGCCCCATTCCCATCTGCGCTGATTGCGCCTGAGAGGAGAGTGAAGAAAGGGGCTAGCATGTCAGATATGTTAGAGGTATTCAAAAGCGTTCACATTAATTTACCTCTATTAGATGCCATTAAACAGATTCCTTCATATGCTAAATTTTTGAAGGAAATGTGCACACAGCAACGCAAGGAGCGCGTTCATCTGTCTAAAACTATAGCTCCCGTTGACATAGCAAGTGTTGTGTGTCAATTCCAAGCTCCAATTAAAAGAAAAGACCCTGGAACGCCAACTATACCTTGCTTCTTAGGAAGTCATTTCATTGATAGAGCGTTAGTTGATTTTGGCGCGAGTGTGAATATTCTTCCATATTCAGTTTACGCCAAAATGGAGCTTGGAACACTCCAAACCACACCTACGATTCTTCAATTTGCAGATAGGTCCACTAAGGTACCTAGGGGAATACTGCAGGATGTTTTGGTAAAGCTAGATTCGTTTGTCTTTCCTACAGATTTTATCGTCTTAGATATGGAGCCTGTTGATATTACTAGGCCTCAAATCCCGGTTATAATAGGACGACCTCTTCTGGCAACTGCTAATGCAGTCCTTCATTGTAGGACTGGCATAATGAAGGTGTCTTTTGGGAACATGAAAACCAGGCTGCTGGTTTATAGTGCAGCCAATCAACCTCATAACTTTGAGGATTGTTCTTTTGTAGATATCATAGATAAAGTGGTAGAGGAAGCTACACCTTATCTTCTGTCCAAGGACCCGTTAGAAACATGTCTTAATTACTTTGGGTTCGAGGACCATGACCTGGAGCATTCATTCATGGGGGTGAATCTTGTCTTAGATTCTACCTCCTCTGTAGAAAGATTGCCTTGGAGACCTAGGGTTGAGCCACTTCCGTCTATTGCCAGTGTCCCTTCCCCTACGTCTTTTGAGTCTCCACCGCAACTTGAGTTAAAGCCTCTACCGGCTAATCTCAAGTATGCCTTTTTGGGTAACAGTGACACCTTGCCTGTCATAATTTCATCTTCATTGAGTCTAGATCAGGAAGGTAAGCTGTTATCTGTTTTGAAAGAGCACAGAGTAGCCATAGGATGGTCGGACGCTGATTTAAAGGGTATAGACCCGTCAATCTGCCAGCACCGTATTCACCTAGAGGAAGGTGCTAATCCTTCTAGAGATGCCCAACGTAAGTTAAACCCGAATATGAAAGAGGTAGTTAAAAAGGAAGTGTTAAAGTTGTTAGATGCGGGTATCATTTACCCAATTTCTGATAGTGAGTGGGTTTCCCCTACTCAATTGGTTCCTAAGAAGTCTGGGATTACAGTGATAGCAAACGAAGAGGGTATTCTAGTCCCTACAAGAGCTACCACTGGTTGGAGAGTCTGCATAGACTATAGAAAGTTAAATTCCAAGACTAGGAAAGACCACTTCCCTTTGCCTTACATTGACCAAATTTTAGAGAGATTATCTGGGCAGAGTTTCTATTGCTTCCTAGATGGCTATTCAGTGTATAACCAAATAGCGGTTTACCCCGAGGATCAGGAGAAAACAACATTTACCTGTCCATTCGGGACATTTGCATTTAGGCGTATGTCTTTTGGCCTATGTAATGCCCCGAGCACGTTCCAAAGATGTATGACTTCTATCTTTTCTGATATGATAGGAGAATATTTGGAAGTGTTTATGGATGATTTTTCTGTTTTCGGTCCTGATCGCTTCAGATGACAAGGGAGATTATTCCTTGTCAGTGATCAAGATTAATAATTTATAAAACCGCGTGACTGATAATCTCAATTCGATTGTGACTAGTGAGCACGGGTGTCGAACCACTGGGAAATGCAGGTTTATACTAAAAGACTTTTTAGAATCAATTCAAGTGGAAAGAATATTGTCAATTAAATTGGTTAGTGGAAAATGCTCCGATTGGGTCGAAGCGAAAACGCAGTAATTTTAATAAAGCTTAGTAAAAAAAAATGCAGTTAAGTTGGTGGAATGAGCGGAACTTGGGTGAGAAGCCCATTGAATATCAATTATACAATTTATGTTTATAAAATCCTCACTATAGTAATTATGTATGGTGGTTCTTCCAACTACAAGAAGGAAGTCCCAAAAAGATTATGAATACAGGACCGGCAAGTTTATCCTGGAAAAGAATGGAATATCGCTATCCACCTTAAATGAGGAATAAAGCATGCTGGTTTGTATTCATACCAATAAGAACCATTGCATAATTATATAATTGCAATCACAGATGTACAATTATATGATATTATATTTGGCGATAGTGTGCGGTAAAACCTTCACAACTATGCAATCACATAATACAAATAGAGGGATGTTTATAAAATAGGATTGTATAACGAATCCAACTTCATCCTCACCCAAGCTTGGAGTATTAGCTACACATCAATGGAGGAGAATATCCTTTATCCATGACAAGCTTTAAGGGTTCACGGGATGGAAAAATAAAATAAAAGCGGTAATTAAATGACTGAAGAAATAAGGAAAATGGCGAAAATAAATAAAGAAAAGGGCTGAAATAAATAAAAAAAAGTGCTTAAGTAAATAAAGAAAATGACAGAAAAAGTAAAGAACAGTTCTCAAGTGAGAACTGAGCCATGCATAAAAAGGAAAATAACAGAAATGTAAATTACTGAAAGTAAAGACTTAATAGGAAAGAACAATCCTCAAGTGAGAATTGAGCCAGGCATTGAAAGAAAAATTGCAGAATTGGAAATTGCTGAAAACGGAAACTACCGAATAAAATGCGAAAATAAACTGTAACTTGAATTAAAATAGCAGAGTAATGATTCAGAGCATAAGTCATGAACCCCTTTTAAGTTACATGAAGCCTTGTATTTATAGGCTAATATACAAAAGACTAAAATGCCCCTAAAATATCTCAAAATATCTCAATTATCCCACAGCCGCCTCATGTCTATCGATAGCGATATTTGGCTATCGATAGAACTTCTATCGATAGCGAATCTTGGCTATCGATAGACATGCTGGTTTTGGCTTGGTGGATGAAGACTGTCTTCTGACGCGATGTGGACTTTATTGCCTTTGATAGCTTTATCGCGAATGCTTCCTTTTTGTGCTTTTGGGACGCCATTACGAAAAACGGCTTTGTACCTATTCAGCTGTACAAATTCTTACAAAGAGAGAAATTAGGCAAGGTACATGATTTTTATTAAAATTAGGTTGTTTATTACGCAACTATTAAATAAGGGAACACAGTAATACCATAGTTGAAGGTATGATTGTGGTTCAATCAGGTCCTTCTTTTGATGAATGCCTCTCTAATCTCTCAAAAGTACTTAAGAGATGTTGCGAGACTAATTTGGTACTTAGTTGGGAGAAGAGCCATTTCATGGTTCGTGAGGGCATCGTGCTTGGGCATATAGTATCTAATAGGGGGATAGAGGTTGACAAAGCTAAGGTTGACTTAATTGCAAAATTACCTCCTCCCACTACTGTTAGGCAAATCCGGTCCTTCCTTGGACATGCAGGGTTTTACAGGCGTTTTATTAAAGACTTTAGCAAAATAGCAAAACCAATGTGTAATCTGCTTGCTAAGGATGTAGAGTTTGATTTTGATAAATCCTGTTTAGAGTCCTTCAATAAGTTGCGTTTAATGTTGATCTCGGCACCTATCATGCGAGCTCCTGATTGGTCACTTCCTTTCGAGCTAATGTGTGATGCCTCCGATTATGCTGTGGGGGCAGTGCTGGGTCAGAGGGTAGATAAGGCCCCATGTGTTATATACTATGCAAGCAAAACCTTGAATGAAGCTCAGTTAAATTACACTACGACTGAAAAAGAAATGCTTGCAGTAGTTTTTGCGCTTGACAAATTCCGATCCTATCTTTGGGGATCGAAGACCATTGTGTACTCAGATCATGCCGCCTTGCGGTACCTGCTCTCTAAAAAAGAGACGAAGCCTAAACTAATTAGGTGGATTCTCTTATTACAAGAATTTGACTTTGAGATTAGGGATAAAAAGGGATCTGAGAATGTCGTTGCTGACCACCTCTCTAGGATAGTAGTAGAAGAAGAGAGTGACCCCACGCCTATTAGGGATTCTTTCCCTGATGAACAGCTTTTTACCGTCACTCACTCTACTTTACCGTGGTACGTTCATATAGTGAATTATTATGCCACAGGCCTTGTACCATCTCTTTGGTCGAAACAGGAAAAGGATCGGTTCTTTTCTCAGATAAAATTTTATTATTGGGAAGATCCTCTCCTGTTTAAGTACTGTGCTGACCAGGTTATACGTAGGTGTATTCCGGAAGGTGAGATGCAAGACGTTTTAAAGTTCTGCCACACTCTAGCATGTGGAGGACACTTTAGCGAGAAAAAGACTGCCGCTAAAGTCTTGCAGTGTGGGTTCTACTGGCCCACACTATTCAAAGATGCATTGGACTTCTGTAAGTCCTGCCAAAATTGCCAAAGAATGGGTTCTATGTCTAGAAGGGATATGATGCCTCTTAACCCTATTTTAATTGTCGAAATTTTCGATGTTTGGGGCATCGACTTCATGGGACCTTTTCCTATTTCGCATGGATTTGAATACATCCTAGTGGCTGTAGATTACGTATCTAAATGGGTAGAAGCAGTAGCCACTAGGACCAATGACCACAAGGTGGTGTTGAATTTCCTCCAAGAGAACATTTTCTCTAGGTTTGGGTTTCCAAGGGCCATCATCAGTGATGGAGGGTCACATTTTAATAATCGACCCTTTGCAACTCTTGTAGCTAAATATTCTATCACTCACAAGGTTGCAACCCCATATCATCCTCAGACTAGCGGGCAAGTGGAGGTTTCGAATAGGGAAATTAAGCATATCCTAGAAAAAACTGTCAGGCCTGATCGTAAGGATTGGTCATTACGTTTTACTGACGCATTGTGGGCCTATAGGACTGCATTTAAAACCCCTATTGGTATGTCTCCGTACCGTTTAGTCTATGGCAAACCGTGTCACCTCCCTGTCGAGTTAGAACACAAAGCACTTTGGGCCATTAGGAAATTTAATTTTGAAATGAAGGAAGCGGGTTCTCACCGCAAGCTTCAGATAAATGAGCTCGAAGAGATTAGGAATGAGGCTTACGAGAGTTCTAAAATCTCTAAAGCCAAAATGAAAGAGTTTCATGACAGACACATCAATAGGAAATCTTTTGAACCAAATCAGAAGGTGTGGCTGTTTAACTCTAAATTGAGGCTATTTCCTGGTAAGGTTCCATTCTCGCTGGGATGGACCTTTCGTGGTGACTCGAGTTACTCCTCACGGTGCTGTCGAAATTCAAAATCCTCGAACTGGTCTGTCCTTCTCTGTGAATGGACAAAGGCTTAAGCCTTTTATTGAGGGTATAACCGATAGTGAGGGTATTAAGGATGGTTTGGTTATTGAGTCTGTCAGTTTGGAAAACCCAATCTATCAGTTTGACTAAATGTGGAATTTCACGTCTAGCTAAAGACGTTAAACTTAGTCCCACCCACCCACCCTTTCCCCTTGTTCATCCACACTCGTCTGATTGTGACATCCTTTTAACATTGAGGACAATGTCTACATCTAGTTGGGGAGGGTTTGTATATTCTCGGTTTGCTTATTCTCTTTGTTTGTTTATTCTCTTTTCTAAGATTAATTTAGTTATTTATTCATTTTATTTGATAAATATATAATTATTATTAACTATTATTCTTATATACATGTTATACCATTAATTCGTATAGTTATTATTTGTATAGATTTTGATAAATAATACGTAGTAAACTGTGAGTTTATTCTTCATTTATATTGTATCTAGTTGTCTATTTTCGATACATGAAGTGTAATTTACTGTGATTAGCTTGTATTCAATCTTACACGTGCACGAACTTGGTTTAAATCTTTATACTCGGCAATTCGAATATTTGATAAAAACCTGTATAAAGAGGAGACTTGCAACAAATAAAGCAAATTTTGAACCTTTCGATCAATTGTGGGACTCAAATATTCATCATATCAATTTAATCTTTGGTTATTGCTTTCCTGTTATATCTTGCATAATGTTCAATTCATGCGTATGTTAGAATGCAAATACCTTGTAATCAGTTGAGAATATTGTGCACATTTTTTGAAAAATGATTTAAAGCCATTTTTCTTTGAGTTTTGTGCCGTGTTTATTTTTGTTAGAGTTTAGGACCCCCATAGTACCCGTTTTTGAGCCTAAAAGTTGCCAATTTTTTCGATAAACTTAGCAGCCATGGGTAACGAGGTGTCTCTTATACATTTTGTTAGTTTAAAGTATCAGTTAGTGAGAAATTTTGTTCAAAATAAGCCAATTTTGAAAAAATCAAAATTTTGACCTTCTCTATCGATAGCCAGATAGCGCTATCGATAGAGGTTTTGAATTTCAAAAAAATAAAACAATTGCGGACCAGAAAGGCTTGGCTATCGATAGCGCCTATGCGCTATCGATAGAGATCGCGCTACTTGGCCTTTTAAACTTCTTCTCCCGCGCGAAACCATCCATTTCCTCCACTGTTCACGCCTGAAACCTCCATTGCCGCCGTGTCCCTTCGCCTTCAAGCTCATTTTCCGACCACCCCAGCCCTCCATTTTGTGCAAACAAATATTCGTTGCGATCCTCGCGCCATTTAGCACATTTCTGACCGATCAGAATTTGCGTTTACTCCACTTCATTTGGTCGTCATTTTTGCACTTGAGTCGCATTTCGGCGAGGATAGTTACACCGGCATCTTCTTCATTCCCGACACTTCGTGAGTGCCCGTTCACTTTCTAAAAATTTTGAATTTTTCTTAAAATGGCTTAGTTTTGTTTTATTTGTCTTAGCATAATTAGTGTACGTAAGTTTTTGCATGCAAAAGTTGATATTATTGTGTTGGGTGTTGAGTTTAGATATTTATGATAATACACTAGTCTTTGTTATGTGTGTTACTGTATTGAGTTGGGATAATGCCTGGATGATAGGCGGTGCATGAGTTGTGGTAAAGCCTGGATGTTAGGCTATGCATGGGCTTGCATGCTCTTATACGTAGGTTTTGGAAGTGTTAATAATTGATGCCTGGATGATAGGCCAGTCTTGGAATTTTGAGATGGGTTATAAAAGTATCAAGTGGGTAACAACTTGCTATGTCGAGTGTTTGATTCTTATTGAAAAATATTTATATGAGTATCTCTGCAAATTATTCTACTGCTGACTATGGTCCTATCTGCTGCCGTGTGTGTAAAATTTGTACAGAGCTATGGTACGACAAAAGACCACCGGCAGGAAGGGCGTGGCTTTTCAGGAGCCGTCACAGCCTAGACCGAGGAGGTCTGCAGATACCAGCAGGGGCAAGGCCCAGCGCACACAGCCCGATACCTCGGACAGTTTTGAGTCCGAGATGCCAGCAGCACCCATCCGTAGACCCTCATCTAGAGGGCAATCATCTGCACAGCCGCCTATGTCTGCACCTCCGTCTAGTTTACAGTTTGTGGAGGAGGAGTACATTTTTGAGCATCCTGATATCGGCGAGACTGGCGAGCCGCGCATGCCTCGCGAGTTCGAGAGTTATGCAGAGACTGAGACTGGGTCGAGGAGATTACCGACCCGTAGATCCGCGAGACCATGGCCAGTGATCCTGTTCGCGAAGAACTTCAATGTTGAGCGGTATGTTGACCCGAAAGCCTTCAGATATGAAGGCTTGCTCGTGGAGACCCTGCAAGACAGACACCTCAGCACCTGGCTGAGGAAGGGCGGAGGTTATATGGCCAGTGTTGTACGTCAGTTCTATACGTCAGCACACATGGCCGAGGATCATCCACAGACACTCCAGGCCGAGGTTGGAGGCCGCATTGTCCGATTCACTCCCGACGACATCGCTACCTACTTGGGATGCGAGCGTCCAGCATCTTCTGAGGCAGAGAGCACTTATTTGGAGCTGACAGAGAGTCAGTGTGCAGATGCGGTGTGTGTAGACCGAGAGTTATTTGATGGACTACACTTCACGGCCGGGAACATGCACCCATCTTACGCAGCTTTGAACAAGCTGCTCTACTGCAACCTGCGAGCGAGGGGTACTGATTCACAGATCCCCGTGGAGTCTGTGCGGCTGCTGCTTGAGTTCATGAGCGACCACGAGATGGATATCACCTTGTTGATATTCAGCGAGATCCGTACATTTATTGCCACGCAGCCACGCAGCAACATGCCGTACCCCCAGATGATTACAGCTTTTGCATTGGGTGCGGGTGTTGTGTCTAATGAGCCACTGCGATGGGGTGAGGGACCTATTACCCCCACTACGTTGGCTCGGAGTATAGCAGCTCGGCCGAAGAGGCCACGTACTGAGACCGCCGGTCCATCAGGGCCTACTCCAGCTCCAGTTCCGACTCCTGCTGCTCCTACTATGCCCGATATGTCATCTGCCAGCTCTCAGGGTTTGTTCCATCAGGTCTTAGAGGGACTGAGATCTATGATGCATACGCAGCAGAGGCAGTCAGCTCAGCTCGACAGGCGGACCGCGCAGCTCGACAGACAGTCTGCTCTGATGGAGAGACACTCTGCACAGCTTCGGGTCATGTGGCGACGTATGGATGGCGAGCCGATTTCTGAGGCGGACCGCGCCTTATTTTATGAGCCACAGCCTGAACCTAGATTTGACATCCCACCTGGGGATGATCAGTGATGATGAGACTTAGCCCAGAGTTTTTAGTTGTTCTTTTTGGGGAAATGTTTTGTTCTTTTTGGTTAGAAAAAATTTTAAGTTGTGTGTCAGGGTTCGTTTAGGTATTTAGGATGGTTAGGGTAGTGACCTTAAACATATTACAACCATCCTAATTTTGCAGTATTCAAACTTTTTTCTGTTACAACCTATTACATTACAAGCTTATAAAGACCTTTTTGAGTTTAAAAATATTGTGCATTATTCTCTTGTGATTACTTGTTTATTTAAATTTTAATTATGTATGATCTGCATCTTTGCATATATAACTTTGTTATTTCATCTCTCTTTGGTCATTAATTAGAGCTTAATGTATAAGTTTTATACTTGTATATTTCCATTTGGGGAACTCTGGGTTACTAACCTTTTCAGAGTGAACATCTTTTGCGAGTGACCATCAGTGAGGATTTGAAGTTGAATCTTATTAAGGGTTAATTCTTGTACTCTTATTGCAGTATTCTGATTTTATCAAGTTTATCCTCACTACACATTGAACACTTGCTAATTTCTTGTTAAAAATAGCATTTCTTGTATCTTAAATTTTCAATTATGATTATGGATATATCTGTGGATGGAACTCTTACTATGTATATAGTATAGTTTTAAATTTTACCACAATCATACCTTTAATTCGAAATTAAAAATCACCCTAATATGTTATGGTTTGAGTGGTGTATGAAAAAGAGGTAAACCGTTTGAGAGGAGAA
>JAESVK010024923.1:0-14370 GCA_017140935.1 Hamamelis virginiana | reverse complement strand
AATCCAACTTCATCCTCACCCAAGCTTGGAGTATTAGCTACACATCAATGGAGGAGAATATCCTTTATCCATGACAAGCTCTAAGGGTTCACGGGATGGAAAAAGTAAAATAAAAGCAGTAAGTAAAAGACTGAAGAAATAAGGAAAAAGTGACTGAAATAAATAAAGAAAATGGCCGAAATAAATAAAGAAAAGGACTTAAGTAAATAAAGAAAATGACAGAAAAAGTAAAGAACAATTCTCAAGTGAGAATTGAGCCATGCATAAAAAGGGAAAATTGCAGAAAGTAAAGTACTGAAAGTAAAGACTGTGTAATTAAAGAACAATCCTCAAGTGAGAATTGAGCCAGGCATTAAAAGAAAAATTGCAGAAATTAGAAATTGCTGAAAAAGTAAACTACCGAATAAAAAGCAGAATAAACTGTAACATGAAGTCTATTGAAAATAACAGAGTAATGATTCAGAGCAAAAAGTCTTGAACCCTCTTAAAGTCGCCTTTACACGTGTATTTATAGAAGGGAAATGCAAAAGACCAAATCGCCCTTGAAAATATCTCAAAATATCAAGAGAAGCCCTCAGCCGCCTAACCTCTATCGATAGCGAAGGAGCGCTATCGATAGTGCCTCTATCGATAGCGAACTCCTGGCTATCGATAGACATGCTGGTTCTGGCTTGGTTTGAGCTAAACACTTCTTGCATACTTTTCGCACTTTTAATGGCTATAGCTGATCTTTTCTGGATGCTCATTAATTCGAGATGATCATCAAGGCTTCATAGGTGACGACTTCAATTCATACAATCTGCACAGATTTCTTGAAACAGAGAATTTAACCCATTTGTACAGATCTTATGCAAAACGATATTTATTATACAATTTATTTATATAAGAGAACACAGTAATACCATAGTTGAAGGTATGATTGTGGTACAATCAATGATTTTTCAGTTTTTGGTTCATCTTTCGATTCTTGCCTCTCTAATCTTTCCAAGGTTTTAAAGCATTGTTGTGAAACCAATTTGGTCCTGAGTTGGGAAAAGAGCCATTTTATGGTTCGTGAAGGTATTGTCTTAGGACACGTGGTGTCTAGTCGTGGTATTGAGGTTGATCGTGCAAAAGTCGATTTAATTGCTAAATTGCCAGCCCCTACCACTGTCAAGCAGATTAGGTCATTCCTTGGACATGCCGGTTTTTACCGGCGATTTATCAAAGACTTCAGTAAAATCTCTAGGCCCTTGTGCAATCTTCTTGCCAAGGATATTCCCTTTGTCTTTGATGAGGCTTGTCTGAAAGCCTTTACCACACTGCGCTCTCTCTTGAGCACTGCTCCTATCATGCAGCCCCCGAATTGGTCCTATCCATTTGAGATTATGTGTGATGCGTCTGACTACGCTATAGGGGCTGTTTTGGGTCAAAGGATAGACAAATTTCCTCGAGTTATATATTATGCTAGTAAAACTCTTGATGACGCTCAAATGAACTACACCACCACTGAAAAAGAGTTTCTAGCTGTTGTCTATACCTTAGATAAATTCCGTTCTTATCTGTTAGGATCTAAAGTCATTGTTTTCTCTGATCATGCTGCTCTGCGGTACCTTCTGTCCAAAAAAGAGACCATGCCTAGGTTGATTAGATGGATTCTTCTCTTGCAAGAGTTCGATTTTGAAATTCAGGATAAGAAAGGGTCGGAGAATGTAGTTGCGGATCACCTGTCTAGGATTCTAGCTGATAAGGATAGTGATACCCTTCCGATTCGGGATTCTTTTCCCGATGAGCAGTTATTTGCAGTCTCTAAGGTATCTTTGCCCTGGTTCGTTCACATTGTTTACTATTTAGCTACAGGGCTTATACCATTTACTTGGGCCAAACAGGACATGGATCGATTCTTTTCACAAATTAGAAATTATTTTTGGGAGGATCCTATTCTGTTTAGGTATTGTGCGGACCAAGTGATCCGCCGATGCATCCCTGAGAATGAGGTGCATGAGATTTTGAAGTTCTTCCACTCTGGCTTGTGGTGAACACTTTAGTGGCAAGAAAACCGCTGCTAAAGTTCTTCAGTGTGGTTTTTATTGGCCTACCTTGTTTCGAGATGCTATGGACTTCTGTAGGTCCTGTGATAATTGCCAGAAGATGGGCTCTATGTCTAAGAGAGATATGATGCCTCTGAACCCGATTCTCATAGTAGAAATTTTTGATGTTTGGGGTATTGATTTTATGGGACCCTTTCCCATCTCTCATGGTTTTGAATACATCCTAGTGGCTGTGGACTTTGTGTCTAAATGGGTCGAGGCAGTTGCCACTAGGACAAATGATCATAAGGTAGTTCTGAAGTTTCTTCAAGAGAACGTGTTCTCTCGATTTGGGTGTCCTAGGGCTATCATTAGTGATGGAGGTTCACACTTTAATAATAAACCTTTTGCGGCACTTGTTGCCAAATACTCCATTACCCATAAAGTCGCGACCCCATATCATCCCCAAACTAGTGGGCAAGTGGAAGTGTCAAATCGGGAGATAAAACATATTTTGGAGAAAACGGTCAAGCCCGACCGTAAAGATTGGTCCTTGTGACTTGTCGATGCTCTTTGGGCTTACCGTACGGCTTATAAAACTCCTATTGGCATGTCCCCTTACCGGCTCGTTTATGGAAAACCATGCCATCTTCCCGTGGAGCTCGAACATATAGCCCTTTGGGCTATTCGTCAGTTTAATTTTGAGATGAAGGAAGCGGGTTCTCACCGCCGACTTCAACTTAGTGAGCTCGAGGAAATTCGCAACGAGGCATATGAAAGTTCAAAAATTTATAAGGCCAAAATGAAGGAATTTCATGATAAACACATTACTCGAAAATCTTTTGAGCCTAATCAACGAGTTTGGCTTTTTAATTCCAAGTTGCGATTATTTCCGGGCAAACTAAGGTCTCGATGGGATGGGCCTTACACGGTTACCAATGTCTTTTCCCACGGTGCTATTGGGATTCACAATCCCCGTAATGGTTCTTCATTTACGGTGAATGGCCAAAGGCTTAAACCTTACATCGAAGGTTTTGGAAATGGGGATTTGACTCGGGATGGTATGGTGGTTGAGTCCATGGATCTTGAGGACCCCACTTATGAGTTCGACTGAGAACTACCACTACGTCTGGCTGAGGACGTTAAACTTAGCTCTTCTTGGGAGGAAACCCATGTATTAACCTTAGTTTTTGTTAGCTGTTGTCGGTGCTTGAATTTTCCGTCCTTCTCGGTCCGTTCTTTGGTGTTCTCCATCATTGGGGACAATGTTAGGACTTAAGTTGGAGGGGGGTTTTTCACTTTCATCACTTTTATTTCCTATGTTTTTTTTTGTGTTCTTCTCACTTACCATCATTGGGGACAATGTTGGGTTTTAAGTTGGAGGGGGGTCATGTTCATATGCACTTCATATGCATGTTTGTTATCTTACATTGTTCATTCATATGTTCTATGATTGCATGTGTGCTATGAAGTTCAGAGTCATTTTTTTTTTAGTGAATCAATCTATTATGCTGATTTCCCTAACTTTCTTGCATATGTTATACCCATTGGATCATAATAAATGTAAAATAAGGTTTTAGTGATGCTTGAACTTGTTTCTCAAACAATACACATGCACAACCTTTGGTGAAATGTTCCTTGATGTATTTAGCATATGAATGTTGACTTTGAAATAGAATGGAGACTTATGACCCTATATGCTTACTTTGAGCCATACATACTTTTCTTGGGATAAATAATACTCCTTAATCATTTCAGTGTATTTGGTTTCTTGTTTTGAATTATGCATCGATGTTTGCTTAATTATGTGCATATTATAGCATGGATAACTTTTGGTCGTATGGGAACATAATACATGAATGGATTTAAAATCAAGGCCTTTCTTTTGAGTCCTTGAGCCTGTGTCGTCAGTCGGTTTAATTCTTTTTTTTCGTCTGTCGAGTCGAATCACCACTTGAACCCATGTTCGGGCCTCCATATCCATTCACTTTTGCACCCAGGATCCTAAGAAGGGTTTGGTTGTGGTTCTGTATTTTCGGTTGTCAGTTTAAAGCAGTTTTTTTTGGGCAGTACAGAAGGACAAAGATGATTTTATAAGTGGAAATGTGCTAAAAAGTGAGTAGAAAGACAGAATTTTCTGAGAATGTGGTGTTATCAGTGTTCGGGAAGGTTTTTGGAAAGAAAAAGTCGAAAAGTAAAAGCAGGTAACTTTGATCGATAGGCTGGCTATCGATGAATTGTGCCATCTATCGATAGACAGCAAGGTTGCATTTTTGATTTAATATAGCCTATCGATAGGCTGTTTCTCCACTCCGATAGGTTGGCCTCTTCACTTTCGATAGACTGTTTGCAAAAAAAAAAAAGGGATTAAAAGACCGCAATTTACCTTAGGGTTATTTTTCAAATTTTACCTCAAGACTTTTGCCTTCCCCTATCGATCAAGAGCCAGCCACAATACCTACTCTCGCCGCCGACCAACCACCGCAGTCCATCACCACCCACTCTCACTGCCGATCAACCACCACAGCCACCACCGGCACCACTCCATTGCTGACCACCGACTCTCTTGCCCCCAGCTCACCTTGCCCGCTATTTTAAGAGTCCTCCCCATAGGCAGACTCTTCATTATCGGCAAGCTCATCACCGAGAACCTCCACCACCGCCGGTAAGACCTCTCACATACCAGATATCTCATCTCGAATTCCCCCAATTTTATTATACTAGCTTTCATCATCACCCAAAACCCATTCTCTCAAAATCCAACATTCCATTAAACTTTCATTTCGATTTTGACGAAATTAGGGCTTGGCAGGGGTTTGAATGTAATTCGTCATTGTGTGGTTGTGATCATGGGTTGATTGTACATCTTTATCACCTGAATTAAGGCTGTTGAAGACAAGTTCGGATTCTAAGGTCAGAAACCAGTGAGTTTTATTTGGGTCTGAGATCAAGTTCATTCCAAATTTGGGTTAGAAATCATTTGAATTGCGGCCGTTACTGTGTTGGGTGGTGGGAACTTTTGGCTTTGGTGTGCTGCAGTGTTGTGGTATTTTACTAGGGTCACTGCAGTCCTTTTGCTGATTCTATGGGTGAAATTTTACTGTTATAGTGTGGTTATTTGTTTTTTTGGTGACTGTGGAGACTGGTGATTTAGCGGATTAGTAATTTAAACATGGCAAAATTAAAGCAAACCGCCCAGTCTGCTTCGAAGGGTAAGAAGGACAAAACTCGGATTGTTCAGAAAACTAAATTGGCACTAGTCCCATTGAAGAATGTACAGATAGCAAATCAGGCTGCCCCTGCACCTCTTAGGCCTCGCCGAGCTGCTGCCACATATTCAGAGAAAGGGAAGAGAGTTAGGGATGAATCGTCGAAGTTGAACACCGATTTCAGTGACTCCGCTTCGGATCCAGGATACAGACGACCAGCTGGTGATGATGTGGGTGCATACTCTGATGATGTGGATTCTGTTGATGCACCCGCACGAGCTACGAGACCAGCCAAAGAGGCTAGCACTCAGACTCGGCGTATGCCTGTTTCACCCCCTCCAAAGAAGAAGAAGAAAGGAAATACACAGTCTTGGGAAGAGTTCATTGAGTCTCGCAGATTCAATTGCGAGCGTTATGTTAGTGCTACCTCTTTTGGCGAGGATAGTGTTATTGTTCAGAAACTGCTGTGGCGCGAATTGACTGCGTGGATGGAGAAGGGTGAGGGATACAAACCCTCTTTAGTACGCCAGTTTTATATTGCAGCGAGAGAGGATGAATTTGATGACGAGACTATTACTGCTGAGATTGGAGATCTTACTGTTTCAGTCTCTGTTGATATGATTGCTGCGCATTTGGGATGTGAGCGACCTGTTCCACAGTCTGTGGAGTATCCCCATGGAGGTTATGTTCCGAAAGGCCTTCAGGCCTGTGCAGCCATTGCTTGTCTGGATGAGAATAAAGGGGACGGAAAACTGTTTTTAGCGGGTAACTTGAAACCGGAGTATGCAGCTGTGAATAAGCTGTTATTTGCAAATCTTCGACCTCGTGGGATAGATTCTTTGGCATCTTTAGAGGCAATACAATTACTAGTCGAGTTTATGGTAGAAACGACTATGGATATTGCACTTTTAATTTTCAATGAAATTAAGTCCTACATCGTTGCCAGACTGCGCAATAACATGCCTTTTCCCCAAATGATCACCAAACTCTGTATAGAAGCTGGAATAGATACCAAAGCGACATTTTTATGGGGCGAAGGTCCTATCACTCCGGTTACTATTGAGCAGGCTCAGAAAGCCGCTAGAGCACAGGCGAGTGGAGGAATGAAGAAGAGGAAGAGGCCGGTTATCTCTGCTAGCGAACCAGGATCTGAGCCACTTGAGCCATCTGTCGAGGGTGAGCCATCTAGTATGCCCGCACAGTCTAGTGTTTAGAGTATGCTTCAGCAGCTTTTGGTGGGGCAGCAGACTATTATGCGAGAGCAGGAGCAGATCCAAGCTGAGTTGCAGCGTTAGTCTGCCTGGCAGCGAGTTCTTTGGCGTATTCAGCAGGAGCTATCTCTCACGGCTGCTGATTTTGCACTGTTTGATGAGCCTGAGGAGGTTGGAGCTGATATCCCAGCTGGGGATACTCATGCAGAGGATGTGGTACCGGAGGGTCCACAAGATGAGATGAGAGCTCGAGTTGAGCAGCGTTCTGATGCTGATGAGGGTGGTGTTTAGTTAGAGGTTATGTTGTCAGTTAGTCAGTCAGTTCTTTGTTTAGTTTAGTTTGGAGTCAGTCGTTTTTGGGGTATAGGTATAGGAGGATGATTTAGGGTAGCTTCCTGAACCATATTATTAAATCATCCTAGTTTTAGCAAACCTATTCTTTTTGTAACCCAAGTATATTACAGCTAATACAAGTCCTTGGTTTCTATTTTAATTCTGCTTAATGTTCCCTTATGAATATTATTTATTTCCATGCTATATGTGTGTTATAAATTGGTGAATTTTGGTGCATAATTGTTCTTATTTCGGTAGTCTCTATTCTTTGAGCTTTATGTATGAGTTTTCCAACTTATATATTCTTTATGGGACAATCTACATTCCTCATACCCATTTCAGTGATACATTCTTTTTGAGAGTGAACACCATAGAGAGAATTTGAAGTTGAAATTCACTACAGGGTTACTTTTATGAGCTTTAAACATTACAGGTTCATTCATCATTGGTTACACCCACATACACATTTGAGAAGTTGTTTATTCAAAACTAGACCTAGTAGTACACGAGCTATGTATTTTCAGTGGTGTAATATGCATGTTATGTCCGAGTAATCAGGCATGAGATTTGTTTATCTGTTGGGTTTGCGTGTTTCGTTAAGTCTTTTCTATATTGTTTATTATTGAGTCAGTCCTTATGTTTGTGGGTGTCATTTCTGCAAACCCTCACGAGACTATACTCGTCAACCAAGCTGTGAGGTGTCTCCACTCCAGACGAGTCACGAGAGGTGTTTCTTCCAAGAATTTCGAGGCATCCACATACCTCTCCACATTGAACTTCTTTTCCTTCAGTACATCTGCCCAACTTTTTACATCTGTTTTCTGTTTTTTCTGTGGTGGTGGTCTTTCTTTTCGGGACGTACCAGACCATTTGGCGGGCCTAGATGTCAGAGGCTTTTTTATGCCCCCATTAATGCCAATAGTCGGATGCTCGGTGTCAACCTCATACGGGTCAAAGAACTCGCTGTCATCATCAGACTGGACCCTAGAATCTGACCCAAGAGGTCGTCTGAAAGTAGGATCAGAGGCGGACTCGCTATCCGAATCAGTGCTGTCCTCATATACCACCTTCTGTCCCTTACCCACAGATGGGTTCTTCGTACGCGCCGGTCTAACCGGCGGTGCCTCTCGGATGACAGGCCCTGTTTCCGGCCTCGTTTCCGGCTGATCCGGATGGACTACAACAGATTTACCCTTATCTAAGGGTACAGCAGGTTGCTTTTGACGCACCATTCTCAGAGTTTTTAATCATTCACTTCTTCCCACCACAACCCCAATTCACAGACCCAGTATACACAATACGGCAAAATTTTCCACAGCAGCAATATCACAGTAATGAAAAATAAATTCCCTCTAAACACAACCCAATCAAACAACTTAATTTCTACTCCAAAGAGACAAACGTCACAAACCACAAGACTGACCTTAATTCCAAAGATTGACGAAGCTGTGAAGAAACCAAAATCCTGAAGCCTCGCCGGAGTTATGACCGAAAAATATGTTGATGAGAGCCGGCAGTAAGAGGGGGTGTATTTGCAGTAGCGACAATGGTGGCTAACGCACTGTTGAAGAGAAAAATAGAAGAAGAAAGGAAAGAAAGGAAGAGAGAGAGAGGCGGAGCTGTACTGCACTGGACGAGACAAGGTGGAGATGATGGTGGAGATGGCGGTTGGCCGGCGGTGGTTGCAAGCGCACGGGTTTGAAGGTGAAAAGGCGCGGGAGAGAGAGAGAAAAGAATAAGAAAAGAAAAGAAGGAAAAAAGAAAATAACAAGAAAAAGAAGAGAAAAAGGAAATAAAAGAGAGGCGGTGCCCGCGTGACCCAAAACAATTTTTTTAAAATCTGGGTTAACCCTATCGATAGGGTTGAGGTCCTATCGATAGGGGTAAGGCTCGGTCTGCAGGGAGTTGAAACTGAGAATGTAACCTATCGATAAGGTATATGACCTATCGATAGGCCTATCGATACGTTTTGAGACCTATCGATAGGACTTAGCTCGGTTTGCAGGTTTTCATAACTGAGAATGTAACCTATCGATAAGGTATATGACCTATCGATAGGCCTATCGATACGTTTTGAGACCTATCGATAGGAAGACTGAAAATTGCACCACAAACATCATGTTTCTTCAATTTCAAGCGGCATGAGACATCTCACAAGCTCACACCACTATAAACACAACGAGACGACTAAAAAACACAATAATCAACCCACGGCTACCTAAGTAAATGAAAAATTGGACTTGACGGTTCAAAACCGGGTACAAATGGAGATACGACTGACTTAAACCAATTGTTAGGCTTACAAACTCAGAATGAAGGCCTAAAATCATATTCTATTTTTTTTTCAATGTTCTCAATTGATCACAATTCATCCATGACACATAAGCACTTAATCAAGTAAAAATACAATGCACAATCAGTCGAACAACCAAATAGCTGAAATGAGTAAATATGAAAATCTGTGCCCCAGAACAACAAGGTTGGCTCAACATATGCATAAAAGGTTATAAATCTCCACTCTAAACGAGGATCTTCGTCACCTACTCATCTGCTACAGATAATATTCAAATCGATTCGTGCACGTGCAGTGTAATTAGGAACAAACTAATTCAAAGTCCGGAAATAATTTATGCACAAAGTATAGTATCATGGGTATTATGATGCACAATATTTGAGAAATTGCCATTAAAGACAAGAAATGAGAAATTTTCCTAGCTAATTGCAAGACAAGAGGCAAAATATATAATCAAAATAATGGAATCACAAAATGAAATGCATGTAAACTCCCACCCTCCAACTTAGATCCTCTCATTGTCCCCAATGAGGAAGAAGAAAGAATGCAAGTCAGAAAGAAAATGACACAACACACAACTAACTACAAGGTATTACTAAACAAACAGATGCAAGGGTTTCCTCCCAAGAAGAGCTAAGTTTAACGTCGTCAGCCAGACGTGATGAAAATCCTTAGTCGAACTCATAAGTGGGGTCCTTAAGATTCATGGACTCAACCACCATACCATCCCGAGTCAAATCTCCATTTCCAAAGCCTTCGATGTAAGGCTTCAGCCTTTGGCCATTCACCGTAAATGAAGAACCATTACGGGGATTGCGAATCTCAATAGCACCGTGGGGAAAAACATTGACAACCGTGTAAGGCCCATCCCATCGAGACCTTAGCTTGCCCGAAAATAATCGCAATTTGGAATTAAAAAGCCAAACTCGTTGATCAGGCTCAAATGATTTACGAGTAATATGTTTATCATGAAATTCCTTCATTTTAGCCTTATAAATTTTTGAACTTTCATAAGCCTCGTTGCGAATTTCCTCGAGCTCACTAAGTTGAAGTCGGCGGTTAGAACCCGCTTCCTTCATCTCGAAATTAAACTGACGAATAGCTCAGAGGGCTTTATGTTCGAGCTCAACGGGAAGATGACATGGTTTTCCATAAACGAGCCGGTAAGGGGACATACCAATGGGAGTTTTATAAGCCGTACGGTAAGCCCAAAGAGCATCGACAAGTCTCAAAGACCAATCTTTACGGTCGGGCTTGACCGTTTTTTCCAAAATATGTTTGATCTCCCGATTGGACACTTCCACTTGCCCACTAGTTTGGGGATGATATGGGGTCGCGACTTTATGGGTAATGGAGTATTTGGCAACAAGTGCCGCAAAAGGTTTATTATTAAAGTGCGAACCTCCATCACTAATGATAGCCCTAGGACACCCAAAGCGAGAGAACACGTTCTCCTGAAGGAACTTCAGAACTACCTTATGATCATTAGTCCTAGTGGCAACTGCCTCTACCCATTTAGACACATAATCCACAGCCACTAGGATATATTCAAAACCATGAGAGATGGGAAAAGGTCCCATAAAATCAATACCCCAAACATCAAAAATCTCTACTATAAGAATCGGGTTCAGAGGCATCATATCTCTCTTAGACATAGAGCCCATCTTCTGGCAATTATCACAGGACCTACAGAAGTTCATAGCATCTCGAAACAAGGTAGGCCAATAAAAGCCACACTGAAGAACTTTAGCAGCGGTTTTCTTGCCACTAAAGTGTCCGCCACAAGCCAGAGTGTGGCAGAACTTCAAAATCTCATGCACCTCATTCTCAGGGATGCATCGGCGGATCACTTGGTCCGCACAGTACCTAAACAGAATAGGATCTTCCCAAAAATAATTTTTAATCTGTGAAAAGAATCGATCCTTGTCCTGTTTGGCCCAAGTAGATGGTATAAGCCCTGTAGCTAAATAGTTAACAATGTGAACGAACCAGGGCAAAGATACCTGAGAGACTGCAAATAACTGCTCATCGGGAAAAGAATCCCGAATCGGAAGGGCATCACTATCCTTATCGGTTAGAAGCCTAGACAGGTGATCAGCAACTACATTCTCCGAACCTTTCTTATCCCGAATTTCAAAATCGAACTCTTGCAAGAGAAGAATCCACCTAATCAACCTAGGCTTGGTCTCTTTTTTGGAAAGAAGGTACCGTAGAGCAGCATGATAAGAGAAAACAATGACTTTAGACCCTAACAGATAAGAACGGAATTTATCCAAGGCATAGACAACAGCTAGTAACTCTTTTTCAGTAGTGGTGTAGTTCATTTGAGCATCATCAAGAGTTTTACTAGCATAATATATAACTCGAGGAAATTTATCTATCCTTTGACCCAAAACAGCCCCTATAGAGTAGTCAGACGCATCACACATAATTTCAAAAGGATAAGACCAATTCGGGGGCTGCATGATAGGAGCAGTGCTCAAGAGAGAGCGCAGTGTGGTAAAGGCTTTCAGACAAGCCTCATCAAAGACAAAGGGAATATCCTTGGCAAGAAGATTACACAAGGGCCTGGAGATCTTACTGAAATCTTTGATAAATCGCCGGTAAAAACCGGCATGTCCAAGGAAGGACCTAATCTGCTTGACGGTGGTAGGGGGTGGCAACTTAGCAATTAAATCGACTTTTGCACGATCTACCTCAATACCACGACTAGATACCACATGTCCTAAGACTATACCTTCACGAACCATAAAATGGCTCTTTTCCCAACTTAGGACCAAATTGGTTTCACAGCAACGCTTTAAAACCTTGGAAAGATTAGAGAGACATGAATCGAAAGATGAACCGAAAACTGAAAAATCATCCATAAAAACCTCTAGAAAATCTCCAATCATGTCAGAGAAAATGGCCGTCATGCATCTTTGGAATGTACTAGGAGCATTGCATAGGCCGAATGACATGCGCCTATAGGCAAAAGTGCCAAAAGGGCAAGTAAAGGTGGTCTTTTCTTGGTCCTCGGGGTATACTGCAATTTGGTTATATCCAGAATAACCATCTAAAAAACAATAAAAGCTCTGCCCCGCAAGTCTTTCTAGAATTTAGTCAATGAATGGAAGTGGAAAGTGATCCTTCCTAGTCCTAGAATTAAGTTTCCTATAGTCGATGCATACTCGCCACCCAGTGGTAGCTCGAGTAGGGACTAGAATACCCTCTTCATTTGCAACTACAGTTATACCGGACTTTTTAGGTACAACTTGGGTAGGAGCTACCCAAGCACTGTCAGAAATGGGGTAGATGATACCCGCATCCAACAACTTCACAACTTCCTTCATAACCACTTTCTTCATGTTGGGATTGAGCTTTCGCTGCATTTCCCGTGAAGGCATAGCTCCTTCCTCAAGATGGATTCGGTGCATGCAAATAAATGGATCTATACCCTTAAGATCGGCAACCGACCACCCTATGGCTTGTTTATTCTCATCTAGAACTTTCATGAGTTTACTCTCCTACTCTATACTCAAATCAGAAGCAATGATAACCGGCAGAGAATCATTATCACCTAGAAACTTATACTTAAGATTTGCCGGTAAAGGTTTCAAATCAAGTTTCGGGGCAATCTCTAGAGATGTAGGCATGGAGGTACTAGACAATTGAGGCAAGGCCTCAACTTTAGGCTTCCAAGGTAGGTTGCCTAGTGCAGGAGTTGACTCGATAATCTGATTCACCTCTAGGATAGACTGGTCAATATCAAAATCTTCATAATTAAAATGTGCCAGACATGACTCTAAAGGGTCCTGAGACAGAATAAAAGGCAAAGCCTCCTCGACTGCATGGTCAATGACGTCTACAAATGAGCACTCCTCAAAGTGATGAGGGTGTGTTACAGCATGGTACACTTGAAGCTTAGCCTTCATATTACCAAATGAAACTTCCATGATACCCGACCGACAATGTAGGACTGCATTTGCAGTCACAAGAAGAGGTCGACCTATGATGACAGGAATTTGAGGTCTAGTGGTATTTACAGGCTCCATGTCTAGAACAATAAAATCGGCCCAAACAAGGGAGGTTATTTCCTTATTTGTGATCAATATTTAAATTTATAAAACTACTCGTGCTTAAAACCTCAATTCGTTAGAAAAGTATTTAGTGCACGGGTGTCGAACACAGGGACTAATGGCTGAGTTATGAGAAGTTATTCTGATTCAGATTTTAGTTACCAAACAGATTCTTAATTTTGAAAGGTTGGTTGTTTATTTAAACTAAAGAGCATGAAAATATGTTTAAATCAAATTAAAGGAAAACCCCGAGTTTCGAATCCACTTTAGTTAGGGAGTTATTATGCATATGATTAATGCAAAGGCTTCGCAATCGTTTATGATCGGTGATGATCTAAACTACAAGAATAAATCATCAAAGATATATTACGCTTGTATTCGTATAGTAAACTCATCCAAATAAGGCATAACCTGTCAAGCGAAGCATGCACAGGTTATCCTAATTAGGTATGAGCCAACTAATGAATAATAACGTATTCAAATAATACTATTGCACAACCAATATGAATATAATCACAGAAAACATTCATATTAAAAGATAAAAGATTCATTAAAGAGCGGATTGCATAGAACGGCAATCTCTCAAAGTTGTACAATCATCATAACCTATTACAAAACCTTGAACCTTAATCAATACATAATCAAACCACTAACCAAGCTTCATCTACACCCAAGGAGAAGAGTTTAGCTGCTCATAATCGGGGCTGAATCACCGGAGGTCTTCGTTCCTTCCATGTGCAGCCAATATCTCCGTTGAATGGTATGGGAAAGATGAAAGCAAATATCACAGAGGTTTCTCCCGAGTCTGGGATGAAAAACGATCCTCTTTAGGTCTCCCAATATGTCTTTAAATAGTGCCCCAACCCTTTTTTTCCGAGCTCTCCGAATCCATCCAATTCCTATTTGCTAAAAAAGGAATTCTAAGCACTTTAGGAAACTGCCCGCTCAAACCTATCGATAGGCCTAGAGCCCTATCGATAGCCCTATCGATAGCCCTATCGATAGGCCTAGAGACCTATCGATAGGTGATATGTGCAGATGCTAGAAAACTGCATATTCTTCAAATCCGAGATCTTCCCTATCGATAGGGAAGGTAGCCTATCGATAGGCTTGGGTATGTTTTGCATTAAAACCTTGAATTATCTGCTTTTCGCGCTCGGCGTTCATCCTGGCATGCTACATTTGCTCCCATTCATCCATGTGCTCTCTTTGGGTTGTTGATCTTGGTCTTTCTGATGGAATTTAACCTATACAAGA
>JAESVK010024919.1:0-11700 GCA_017140935.1 Hamamelis virginiana | reverse complement strand
AATTAAACAAATGATAAAGGGTCAGGTTCGATGACATATGGTTCTTAATTATTCATGGTTTGACACATGCTTTGCAAAACCATATATGGGATAGGTATTTTAATAAACCGATCATTGGATTAGATATTCCATAATAAATCACATTAATCGAATGGTTGGTTTTTCAAAATAGTAACTGTGAAAATTATGTCAGTTTTCACAGTTTTTTTACATAGTTTTTTTAGCGTATACTTCAAAACTGTGATATTTTTGTAAAAGTAACCGTTATATCAATGTAATTTTTGGCAGACGTAATGTGTATAAATATATCATCCAATCCAATTGCTAGTTTCTCAAATGACCTGTCCCATATATGGTTTTACAAATCATGTGTCAAACCATGGGTAAGAATTATGTGTCACCGGAACCTGACCCAATAATAAACTTAAACGTACTTTAAAAAAAGAGTTGCGTTGATGATTGAATTTAACATCACATCCAGCATAAAAGAATTCCCTATAAAACATATAGAAAGGTTAATTAAGAATGCTTTGGAAAAATATGAAGTGGATGATTTCCAAGCCAGTGATCCATAGAGATATCAAAATTTTCATTTAAAAGAAGTTTTCGGGAGACCATGAAATGAGTTCTTTAGACGAATGGAAAGTGAATGCTTTAGATCGAAAACGTGTCAAGTGAATATGTTTCTCCCTTTTTCTTTTGGCAGAGATCATATCTAATTTCCAACACAACATAAGCTGATTTGAACTTTATAATTACAATAATTCTATTCGTCCTCCCTCGTGCATCTGACCAATTTGGAACATTTATTTTGAAAAATCGCCCGTAGGATTTGATGCTCCACTTTTACATATCAAGAATGCAAAAATTTACATTGCATGATCCAACGGTTGGTTTTTCAAAAAATAGACTGACAGTTTTTCATAATTTCTTTATTATTTTTTAATTTTTTTTTCGAATTTGCAAATACCAATCATTGGATCAATGTGATTTTTTGCATTCATGATAAGTAGAAGTAGAATATCTAATTCATCAATTGATTTCTCAAAATACCTGTTCGAAGTTGGTCAGATACACGAGGGAGGATAAGAAGGGAGGATGAAGAGGATTTTTCCTTATAATTATTATATTAGTATAGTTATAAGCATTTTTTGAATAATTTTTGGTATTGGATATATAAGAGATTAAAATAAAATTATTTTGGGAAATTTGGTCAAAATTCCTAATTTAGGGACCTCTCTTGCATAAAGTCTTCATTTAGGATTTTTAGTGGCTAAAGTTTTGTTAAAAAGAGTTTAATTGTCTAAGGTCATGTTTTTAAAAAATCTATATTTTTGAGTGACGGAATTGCCCATCCCACACGATTTCTCACTTATTTTTAAGTTAGCATTTCGCATTATTTCTACTCGCTTCCTTTGTGCAAATTCTCCGACTCAGTCGAGACTAGATCACCATAAAAGCTCTACTTAATCCAGAACCTTTTTCTATATATCCCTTTCCATCTCTTCATTCCACACCAGTAAATCTCGACTCGACACGTCACGCACTCACTACTCCATACATCTCTCAAATTCTACACAATCATACGGTGTTGGAAACTCTTGTTAAGGTTTGTACAGCGCCTACTCAGACAAAGCCTCTTGGAGAAGAACAAGCTTTCAAGGTGTTGGATACAATTCTAAGATCAGGGGAAATTTTTTTTTTTTTTTTTTTGTGTGTGGTTCTAATAAATTTTTTCCTATTAAATCTATTTCATGCTCAGTTTGGTTGCCGAGAAAATATAGGAAAGTAGTGGAACTTTTGCATTACTTGGGAGAGAGGAGCTAACTCCTTCCAATTCTCCGTCCATGTTAGCCCCACCGTTTTTGTCGGAGATGCCGATGTGTCGAAGCAGAAGGTTGATCTGCTTATGGATCTATTGATATTTTATGCTAAGATCAAATCGGTGATTGCTTTGAAGATCAGAACAGACATTGCTGCAATTCAACGCTCCCATCGCATGGATGGAGAGAACACTACCAAAAAAAAAAATAAAAAAATATCAATTGGGACAGACACAAAACCATCCCTAACAGGAAGAGCAATTCGTTGCAGACCATTATTTGGGACGGTTTTGAACCCTCACAAAGTTATCCCAATTGGTGGTGTCGCAAATGAGATCTATGCGGCGAAAATAATCTTTTGGTCCCAATTATTTTTTGCGACGGTTTCATCCGTCCCGAAAAACACTTTGGTTAATAATATGATAACCAACTTTGCGACGATTCTATCCGTCCCTAAATATTATTTGTGACTGTTTCTTATCCGTCCCTATGTTCTGGTTAGCAAATTTGCGGCGATTTGAAATTCGTCCTTACTGTCTGTGATCCGTCCCTATTTGTAAATTTGTTGTGACAATAACAATTACATATTAGGGATGGTTTTTATTTGTCCCCAGTTTTGTCATTTTTAAAAAATACTACCTCTGCATTAAAAAATACTACCGCTGACCCTTCTCTAATTCTCCCAATGGATTACTGGCTTCTAAATGAGCTGGCTTGAAATGGTGTCCGCCTCTAGTCAGATGGTCTACTTCCTCATCACTAGCCCACAAATTCTCTATCGTCTTAGGTGTGCTCATGAGATCCTCCCACTCAATCATACCGATCAAATCTCTACCTTCCCCGGTGATCTTCGCTACTGAAGAGGTTCTATTCTCAAACTGTTCCTGCATGATATCCTGACTCGACTCTTCGGGTGAAGAAGGAATAACTGATTCAACTACTGCAGGCAAATCATCCCACCCCGTAGGAATGATAGGTTCATCAGAAATCTTTCTCGATGAATAGAGCACATAATAATCAAATTTGCCGCTCGACTCTCCTAACAATCTGACCTCCGGGTCTCCCGCCAAATATCTCTCCTTCAACTGACGTTGAGAATTCCCACTTCTAGGCACTTCCTCGGGAGTTTCTGGTTGTAAAGGCTCTTCAGGTTGTACAGGTTCTTCATACTGATACAATTCCCCATCATTAAGTTAATCCTGAACCAGTTTCCCTAAGATCATACAATTTTCTGTGTCATGCCCGAAGATGTTGTGGTACTGGCAAAAAGGCTTATGGAAGCGGGGTATGAGTGGGGTAATGAGGCCTTGGGACTGAGCTTGGTAAAAGGCTTCGGTTAAGGTAGTTTTGAGTGGGATATATGGGCGGATTGGGTGACGAATTTTTGGGTCGTCGAGGTCCAGAGAATTGATTTGAGCTGGCGGTGGTACAGCATGGGTTGGGAGAGGATTACTGGTGACATTTGGTTAACTTGGTGGATTTGGTGGGGTTATGACTTTCTTGTCAATGAGGTCTTGGATTTCATGGCGAAGGCGCATGCATTGGTTAGTGTGATGGCCCTTAGATTGGTGGAACTGACAATACTTATTTTCTTTAAAGTTTCTGGGTACTGGATATGGAAGAGGCCGGGGTTCCAAAGGGGTAAGGAGACCACGTGCCTTCAATTTCTCAAGGACACGTTCCTGGGACATGTATAGATTGGTGAATTGGCGGGCTGGCTCTCTAGTTTGGAATGGGCGATTCGATTGGGTAGCTTGAATAGGTTGGGTGATGGCATTGACTTCAGGGTTGGGTTTGCGGTTGAGAGGTGGTTGGCTGTTTCTGAAGGGTTCTTCGGCCTTGAGAGTCCCATTAACCAAAGCATCTTCAACCTGAGTACCAGCAATAACAAGGGCCTTGAAATTAGGGAAATACTGTGAGAACAGATACTTGTTGTAAATGGGCAAGAGACTTTTCAGTACCATCTGCACCTGCTCATCATTTGTAGGCCTGAGGGTCATTTGCGAAGCTTTCGCTCTCCATCTAGAAATAAAAGCAGAGAAACTCTCCCTCGGTTCCTGCTTAGTAGTCTCAAGATCTCTACGAGTCACATCAATCTCAGTGTTGTACTTGTAATGATTAGTGAATTCATTGCAAACATCCTCTCATGTCTTCAACTTAGTCACATCTAAGGATAAAAACCACTTCGAGGCTGACCCTTTCAGTGATTCATGAAACATCTGAGCCAACAGCTCATCATCGGCTCCACGAGGTTGCATCGCCCTCACATACATCTTCAAATGGGTTTTAGGGCAACCCATCCCATCAAACTTCTCTAGCTCAGGCATCTTAAAACTAAACGGCATATGGGCCTTGGGGAACAATGAATAAGATGTAACATCAACCATGTCGTCAGACCGACGCATCCCCTTCAGGGCTTTCTCTAGGGCTTCAACCTTATTTGATAGAAAAATCGGGTCCCTAGAGAGGCTAGATCCATTGGGCTCGCCATCCAGATTGATGGGCTTAGACTGGACACCTAACTGGGCCTTGGCACTGTCATCAACTTGGGCCGGGATCGGTGGATCAGAGGTACTCTTCGGGTTCTCTAAGTGGGCCTCCCTAACCTGATTTGTATTGGTCTGTTTATCTTGAGACATTTTCTTAATCTGTTCAGTCTCACGGGCCAGGGCATCAATCCGGTCCATGATAGCATTTAACACTGTAGCAGTGGTACTGGATTCTCCGTCAGCCATTAAGGATACACTCGGGGGTTCAACACTAAAAAGGCGCCCTCTAGAATCATGACGCTAGGCCATAATTCTACACCATGAAATGGGCTTTTTTAGAAAAAAAAAACGGACGAGTCCATGATGCTCAAAACCTATTGACAGACTATCAAAGAGGTGCTATCCAAACAGAAAGAAAGAGAAAGGAGAAAACTGTCCTATCATAATTCCAACTCACTTCCTTATTTCACAAGGGCACTTCCTTAAAAATTAGGAAATAAATCAAAATCACCAATAGGGGAATAAAACATGATCAGCCAATTAAGGCTCAAAGAGCAACACCAATGACCAGTCCTTCATTCTCAGGACACTTTCCTTTGAATCGAAGGTCTTAGTCAAAACAAGCCAAAACAACCTAATCACAGAAAATGGTATGTACCTTTAGAATATTCTTTTCCATCCTCAAAATAGTCTGTTCGTTCTAAGGACCAAAATTCTTAAAATAAAGGGCCTATATTAAAAATATCAAAGTTTATCTAAGGGTGACATATCCCTAAGGTTCTAGCATTCACAAACAAGGCTCACATCAAATTGGGACAATTTCGGCAGCATAATGATGCAATTATGAGCTAAAAGAAATTTGGCAGCATAACGGCGTAGGTATGTGTCAAGGGAAAATTTCGACAGCATAACGGTACAGTTAAATACCAAAAGGAATTTCGGCAGCATAACAGTACAATTGTGTGTCGAAATTTCGGCAGCATAACAAGTGTGTGCAAACACTGGAGGGTAGAGTGTCTTACTTGGCTGTCTACATGGACTAATGCAAAAGGTGGGTTCAAAGGTTCCTATTGCAGACCAATCCATATGCCTAGCCACATGTGACACATGGCATGCCGCGTGGGTCAAACAGTACTGATTGGTCTTTGATATACCCCGAAGGGTACTTGACAATAGGTTGATGGTTTCGTCATGATTGCCCTTGTGTCGAGTAGAGACAGAGATCAGGACTAGACCATCGTTTGACAAGGCAACATCGTCCTATCAAACAATGACATGCAACTAATATAACTAAAATGATATGCAATCACACAAATGCAAGTGGTTGATTTTAATTAATTTAAGAAATTAAATAGCCCAATTAAATCAATGAAGTTTAGCCCTCGATATCCCCAGTGGAGTTGCCAGTTCTGTGGACCAGCCACCTGACGGGGCTTGAGGTGTCCACATCATCACAGGGCGATATGATTAGGGAGGTTTTAGAAAACAACACAAAACAAACGAGTCGCCACCTTATTTTTAAGGAATAAGGAAACCATAAAAATATTTTATTTTCAATAAAACAAAACAAACTCCATTTTCAATGAAAAGACAGTCTTCGAACCAGAAATGGATTCGGGGGCTAGGTTTAGAAGGTTCCAAGCTTTCACTTGTAGGCACCCACCTCGCCCTAATTAAAGGACTTCTAATTTATTTGGGTTATTTAAATTTTTTATTACAAACAATCCTAAATAATCTAAATCAACCAATAAAGTAGTGATATAAATGCATTATCTATATTAGTTACATTAATAATAAAAAAATATATACAAACAAACCCTAAAAACCTAGAATACCCTACGGGCATCCTAGGGCAGACTTGAGCCCTATTAGCACCTACGTAACTTACTAGTATCACCTAGCAAGTATCAAAGTCCACGTAGTTCGACTATCCTAGGACTCTCCTATTGTAATCGATCACATCATCGAAGGTATTCAACCTAATTCAAGACTCTAGCTTCGAGAGTTCTTCATCCTTTTAAAATCATTTATTTGAAATCATTTCAAATTAAAAGACTTTCATAAAATCCAAATATTCTAAATAATTCTCATCTTTAGAATTCAATTCCAATTGAAAATCTTTTTCAAAGATATTTCAAGAAAACAAATCATATCAGGAGGAATCTCGTTCCAAGGTAAAAATCTTAAAACATTTCAAATTCTTTTGAAAATCATTTAATAATCAAATCTTTCATAAAATCATGTTTATTTCATAAGCATTATATCAAAATCTTTTTTAGAAAATCTCTCGAAGATAGACACTTAAATCAATTGAAACACTCAAATCTGATAACGGTCTTTACAACAAAGGACAGTCCTAGGGAAGGTCAAGTGACCTTCCTAAGCCTAGGGTCTTTAACTAGCCCTAAAGTTTGTCTAAAACCCTAAAATCCTAATGCCAATGCATGCTGGAATTTTAAATAAATTAAACAAATATGCATCCAAATCAATTCCACAATGCATGAAAATGCTCCTAAATGCATACTAATTATACTATGTGAACTTTAGCATATTTTTATGTTGGATTTGGCCCTAAAATAATTTTTAGAAGTGATTTAAGGACATAAACAAATCCGAACAGATTTGAATATGAACCTTAAACTACTCTAAAAACCATGAAAACAAAGAAACAAAAATGTGAAGATGACCTAGCATGCTTTCTACTTGTTCAGACATCCATTTTTGACCATAAGTATCGTCATGAATGGTTGCCTGTGATTAGAAATGAAATAGGGTGTCAAAACCCTAAGTTGTCAGTTTTACCCTTTGTGGGTAATTAGGTAGAGGTCATTATCATATGTAGGTTTTTAGGCCAGATTGAGTCGGTTCTTTTTGCATTAGGTTTTTAGAGAGTATAGGAACATCCCTGCAAAATTTCATGGCATTCTGAGCCAGGCTTGATAGAAAATAAGGCCTTTTGTGACTGAAGGGCAGTATTGTCCTTTGAATCACAAAAGCCCTTAATGACTGTCGATTTTGTCTCGAATGGTCTCGAGGCTTTGGCATAGATATTTAAAGTGTGTTTGGTAGCTAAGTTGATCAGTGGCAAGGTCTGTAGAGCCTTCTGGCTCATGATTGGCTCTTAAGGCTCAAAAAGGCCATTTTAAGCTCAGATTAGGGTTTCGACGGGAAGCGACCGAGATTCGATATTTTTATCAAACCAAAGCCTTCAAAGGCTTCAAAACACTTTCCTAAAACATTTTAAAACTTGTTTCGAGAAGAAGAAATGATTTCAAAAGCAATCGGTTAGCAGATTTCAAAACCCTAATTTGGGCCCAGCAGGCCCTAAACAGCTAATCGGTCGACTTTTCCTAAACCTTTGACCTTGGTCAATGCATTTTCACTTCAAACACTTCTTAAAACATGGATAATCAAATCACAATCGTTTCGGCGCTTGTATCATCACATTTGGACTTAAAACGGGCCCGAAAAGCCGAAAAAAGCCTAAACCGGGTCAAAACGGGCTGAGATAGGCCCACATAGGCCAAAAATGGCATGAGAAATGGATGACCGTCCACCAAGGGACGGCCAACCATCCATGAAGGACGGCCAACCATCCCAAGGTGGATGGTTGTCGATCTTTTCAGCCTATTTTGTTAAATTCCAGAGTTTTTATTCCTGCCAGGACTCTTCCAAGCCCTGCCATGTGTCCAGTTCGGCCATGGGGACTTTGGGATGAGCTCAAACACCTTGGAAGACTGGTTTAGAGCCCTTGGATCATTCCTAAGAGATTTAAACTCAGCCATTGATCAAACTCAGGCCTCCCTATAAATAGAGGCCCCTGAAATCAGTTTTAACACACAGAATAAGCTTTAGAGAGCTAGCGTGGAGAGAAGAGGCTTGAGCAATTGCACAAGCTTCCCCCATAGCACTCTAGCTTAAGTTTTAAAGTCCTTGAGGTCCTTGGAGTCCTTGGAGCTTGAGGAGAAGGCTTGGAGCTTGAAGAGAAGGCTTGGAAGGAGGCAAAGAAAGAGGTTAGTAGTTTAAAGTTTTCTTGCGTATTCTCTTCTTCTTCTTCTTTTCTTCTTCTTCTATGATCATGTTAGATTAGTGGTTTAGGATTAAGTGTTCATATTTAGGATTAGTATGCATATTAGGGATTAACTTGTTAGCATGCATAGTTTAGGTTATATTTCCATATTTCTTTAGTATGCATGATAGGCTAGTTTATTGTTTCTTTAGGAATTAGTTTTATAATATGTATGCATATTTCTTCTTCTTTCACTCTTCTTTTATCATGCCATATTAGGATTAGATATTTAGGATTAGGTTCATATTTAGGAATGCATGTTTAAGTCTTTTAAGTTAGTAATCATGTTAGGATAGTTTATGCAAAATAATCATATGCTAGTATATGTTAGGATGAATTTGCATTGTTCCTATTAGGTTGGTTAGTTTATTTTTATCTCTTAAAGTGTGCTTAAAAATACCAATTGTGTTCGAGGGAACATGCAAAAAGGTAAGACTTTACCCTTGTGTTTATTTCTTATGAATAAAGTGTTGTTTTCAAGCATATTGTATGGGATAAATTAACATATCATACTAGATTGCATATTAGGTCATTTATACTACTTTTATTTATTTATTTTATGGGTTTTAAACCACTTTTTGATTACTTTCAAATCTGTCCATAGGTTTAAAATGACCTTAAAGTGGATTAAAACTCACTTTTTAGGCCAAAATCAACATAGAAACATGCCTAGGTTCACATAGCTAACTTAGATTTGCATTTAGGACATTTTCATGCATTGTTTGCACTCTTGATTATATTTTTTATTTATTTTCCAGAAATTTCAGCATGCATTGTTTAGTATTTTAGATATTTAGACTAACCTAGGATTAGTTAGAAACCCTAGGATTAGGGGGGTCACTTGACCCCACTTAGGACTCTTCTTTGTTGTAAGAATTACAATAAAAATAGAGTTCTATTTTACCTAAGATTCTACTTCGAGAACAATTCTAAAAGTGATTTTGAAAGAATTCAAAATGGAATGAAATTCCATCTCTTATAACAAGTGTTTTGATCAAACTCAAACTCTCGAAGCTAGAGTCCAAGATAAAATAGAATCTCTATGATTATGTGGTTCATTACAATAGGAGAGTCCTAGGGTAATCGAACTACGTGGACTTTGATCTTTGTCAAGCAATTGATAAGGTACGTAGGCAGTCAATAGGACGCAAGTCCAATCTTAGGTTGACTTCTAGTCTCCTAAGATTCTTAGGATTGTGTATGCTTTTATACTATATGTTATTATTATTATATATTATTATTCATATTTTGTGGTTGATTAGATATGCTAGGATTGTTTTGAAAAGATTTTGATAAAGCCCAAATCTAATTAGGAGACCTTTAATTAGGGCGAAATGGGTGCCTACAAGGAGTTCCTTAGAACCTTCCCATTTCGTAACCTAGCCCCCGAATCCAACTTTGATTCAAAAGACCATGCTTTTCCAAAATATGGAGTCAATGTTTTATTGAAAATAAAACTCTTTTGTGGTTTCTTTGTTCCCTAAAAATAAGGTGGCGACTCCTAATTTTTTTACAAACTTTCATCCCTTTTCCAAAAACCCAATCTTGAGTGGATAATAGATAAGGATAAACGTGGATAATAGAGAAGGATAAATCGAGACGGATAAATATCATCCACAATCCACTCAAGAAAATCCCCCCAAAGTGAACGAGAGGCCTCCCGATCAGATTGGCTAGTTCACAACATGAATATACTATGAAACTATTACAAGAATCATGCAAAATATGACTTAAAAATGTTAATTAAACCACTTTAAAACATGTATTTAAATCTGGACAGATTTGAATACATATTTAAAGTAGCTTAAAAATCATCTTTAATCCATAAAAAATGACAAATAAATACCCTAGCATACAATCTAACATGCTCTACTAAATTACCATGCAAAACGTATAAAAAACTAACAACAAACATGCTTTAAACAATTATTTTAAACACAAGGGGAGGATCTTACCTTCGCACACTCCCTCGTACACAATTTATGTATTCAATCCATCAAATCCATATCAAGTGTTCAAATAATCATAAAAAGCATAAAAATTGACTCACGACTCATCACATATCAAGAATAATCCATCAACATATTCACATAACAATTAATATCATATGGTTATCAAATGAACACCACAAGATTCCAATAATTATGTAACATATCAACACTTACCGTAGGCATGCTCGCATACATAAAATAACAACAAAAGACTCATCCTAAACATAAAATCATAACAAAAACTAACCCTAATATGCTTACTCACATAAAATCATAACGATAACCCTAATCATGCTTACTTACATAGGATCACAATGAAACTAACCCTAAACATGCTTACTCACATAAAATCAAAGCAATACTAACCCTAATCATGCATTCTCACATAGAATCATAATGAAACTAACCCTAAACATGCTTACTCACACAAAATCATAGCAATACTAACCCTAATCATGCATACTCACATAGAATCATAAAAAAAGCTAACCCTAATCATGCATACTCACATAAAATCACAACGAAGCTAACCCTAATCATGAATACTCATACAAAATCATAACAAAGCTAACCCTAATCATGCATATTCACATAAAATCATAGCAATACTAATTCTAAACATGCATGTGTAGACATCCATTTTTGACCATGAGTATGGTCATGAATGGTTGCCTATGAATAGATGTGAAATAGGGTGTCAAAACCCTAAGTTGCCAGTTTGACCCTTTGTGGGTAATTAGGTAGAGGTCATTATCACATGTAAGTTTTTAGGTCAGATTGAGTCGGTTCTTTTTGCATTAGGTTTTTAGAGAGTCTAGGAACATCCCTGCAAAATTTCATGACATTCTGAGCCAGGTTTGATAGAAAATAAGGTCTTTTGTGACTGAAGGGCAGTTTTGTCCTTTGATCACAAAAGCCCTGAATGATTGTCGATCTTGTCTCGAATCACTTCAAACACTTCTTAAAACATGGAGAATCGAATCACGATCGTTTTGCCGCTTGAATCGTCAAATTTGGACTTAAAACGGGCCCAACGAGCCTGCATGTAGTGTAGAATAATGAAATTCACTCTGTCCCACATCGGAAAAGTGAAAAGCTTGCTATAGCTTTGTGAACCTATAAATAGAGGACCCTGAAATCAGTTACAACACACAGTATAAGCTATAGAGAATTAGCTTGGAGAGTAGAGGCTTGAGCAATTGCACAAGCCTCCCCGATAGCACTCTAGCTTAAGTTTTAAAGTTTTTGAGGTCCTTAGAGTCCTTGGAGAGAAGGATTGGAGCTTGAGGAGAAGGCTCGAAGCAAGGAGGCAGAGAAAGAGGTTAGTT